>JAHLSL010000067.1:5998750-6091466 GCA_025920805.1 Petroica traversi
GCTGCTGCTGCTGCTGCTGCTGCTGCTGCTGCTGCTGCTGCTGCTGCTGCTGCTCCAGGCTCAGCAGTGGAGAGGAAATGAGCTCTGAGCAGTACTAGCTGAGGGTGTGTGTTCACTCTCCTCACCTCCTCCTCCTCTGCCCAGTTTGAACTCAGTGACAAATGAGACCTTCACTGTGAGCTGACTCCCCTCCCTGGCTGTTGATGTGATCAGCTCTCTTTTCTGAGTGACTTCTCCTCAGCTCTGCAGATTTCAGGGGACTGCACTAGCACTAGTAAAAGGGCTGGTCAGTCCCACTGAGGGGCAGGGCCAGGTCAGGCCGAGGGAGAAGACTGATCAATTGGAATTCTTTCCTATGAACATGAGCTGAGAGTGTTGGGGTTGTACAACCTAGAGAAGAGAAGGGTCTGGGGATACAGCTTTCCAGTTCATAAAGGAGCCTACAAGAGAGCTGGAGAGGGACTTAGGGCAAGGGGATGTAGTGATGGGACTCAGGTCGTGGCTTTAATTTGAAAGAGAGTAGGGTTAGATGTTAACAATAAAATCTTTACTGTGAGGGCGGTGAGGCACTGGAACACGTTGCCCAGAGAAGTTGCAGGTGCCCCATCCCTGGAAGTGTTTGAGGCCACACTGGATGGGGCTCTGAGCCACCTGGAGTTGTGGGATATGTCCCTGCCCAAGGCAGGCAGGTTGGAATGAGATGATCTTTAAGGTCCCTTCCAACCCAACCCATTGAACACCTCAACTGAGGTGAATTCTTCATTCGTTACAACTTCGTGCAACTGTGATGGATGTAGCAATGTCTCCGTAGATGGCTTGCAGTGAGATCCTCAGTGTGGAACAGCTTTTCACCCTCTCTTCATCCTCCTTCCAAACCCTTCTGCTTCATACAGAGTCTTTTGATCACAAATGGTCAAAGGCAGCTCTGGAGATTGAAAGTTCTGCTTCTGACTGCTAGCATGGCCTGAAGCCGCTTGTTATTCGTCCCTGGGTTTTAGTTCCACTTCTGCAAGTTGAGGATAAAACCTCTCATGGATAATTACAGTGGCAATGGATCTTGAAATACTGGAGTGTTGCCTGGGCAATTCAGTGTCTCCTCCTCTGCAGTAGAGCCCTTTTCCTCTTTTGTTACCTAGCCTGTGGGTGGGTAGGAAAGATTTAGGAACTACGAAATGCTCAGTCATGGGGAAAGGGCAGGACATTAGGTGCACTCAGTTCTACTTGTTTTTTCCAGCTAACGTAAGATGCTGTCTGTACATATTTTTGTAACAGGCTGTGCAGCCTTAGCTAGCAGAATGTGATACCATAGGTGCTGCAGTACTTGTATGAATTACAATTGTTTCTTCCTCCAGTTTGACCCCCAACTTTTTCTTTTCACTAGCAGAGGAGCAGAGGTTTGAAAGACAAGTTATTTTCTGAAGAGCAGACGTGCTGAAATGGAGCTGCTCTGCAGTTCCTGCCATTTTACACATCAGTTGTGTTTGGATGTCTCACATCCATTGTGTAGCCAGTGACTCTTGTCCAGGAGGACAAGGGTTTATACATCCTGTCGCTGAAGGTTCTCAGCAGAACACTTCCTCTGACACTGTGGAGTCTCAAAGCTGGAGAAGTCACTAACTCTGCAGAGGTGTGACTAAAATCAGACAGGAAATACACTCCAGTCAGCAGCTGCCCAGCTGTTGTCTATGCTCTCCTCTCTACCAAGTCAGTAAGGGATTTAGGTAGCAATTTGCATGGGCAATCCCATTGCAGCATTGATCTTTCTACTATGGTATCAAAGGTGAGAGCTTGAGTGCTTCCTTGCACATACAGCTCCCTCAGCACAGATCATTTGGTTGTTGTTATCCTCATTTGTTCTGAAATGGTCAGACCATCTCCAAGCTGAACTTTCCAAATATGTCTGTTAACTCAGAGACTATTGATCCATGGAACAAAATCCAGGTATCTGGATTTGACCCTAGTCACTAACCTTCAGTAATATACTAGTTTTCTTTGGACTTTTCTAGATTCTAGCATGCCCCACTAAAACAGTTGGAAGGGACAGACACCATTTGCTACTTCTTCATCCATGATGAAAACAAAAACACAACTGAAGTAAAACCAGTCTGCTCCTCATGACCAGCAGGACAGATGGTATGGCCCCAAGCACCAGAAGCTACGTCCATCTGGGCAAGATGTGCAAGATGGCCTTTCAACATTGTTCTCCCCCTTGCTCTCAGACATCTAACAGGAGGGTAGGAAGCACTGGAAAAGATTGCTTGGGATTTGTGGGAACCTCCCCTACTGGATTTTTTTTAAGAACCTGTTAGAAAACATACGTCAAGAACAGGTTGCAGAGAGATGATCCCAGTTTGTGAAGGAGGAACAAATTAAATGCTTCTTGATATCCAGCCAGCCTCAATGTCTTTGATTCTGATCTCTCTTTCATCTGTGCTATCTCTGGTCATGTCTGTAGGACAGATACGAGAGTTGGATTAAACTAGAAACGGATGATGGTGCCAGCATAGGTATTGCTCTTCTATGAAGTCATCTACAACACAGGCATCTGAGAACATGAACCAGGAAGGGAATGAGAAGTGAGATGGGGGCTGTTCATTTGATTAAATGCTGTCTCTGTGAGAGGTAAATCCAGGAAGCTGGCATAGCAAGCGATTAGCAGAAATGTGGTTATCAAAATGCACAGATAAATGGAATGAGCCTTCACAGGCCTCAGTTACTGAGTTGAGAGAGTAGCAGCTTAGAGCTGGGCTGTAAATCCTGAGAGATACCTGCCTGTTAATTAAATGACAGTCCTTGGAGGGGAAAGGAGGAGTTTGCCTCTCTCTCTGTCAAGGTGCAATTAGGGGAAGTCGACATTGGTAGAATAAGGTGTCATTTGGGGTCAGAAGGACAGGAAAGCATCTCCTGTTAAACAAGGAGGAGCTCTGCCATCTAATGAGAGCATGTCACATAGTAGGCTGAGGCATTCCCAGATGGGCTCTGAGGGAGAAGCGTGTCCCAGGAGGGCCATTAGCAGGCTGTGCACAGGGCTGTGCTGATATGGTTTGTTCGTGCTGGCCTGCCTGGCATCACACAGGGCTGTCCCTAAGGTTGGCATGCTGGGGGTTATCCCAGCAATGCAAAACTACTCTGATCTGCCTCTCCTCAGGTCACTGACTGATGGGCACTCCTGCATTGTCTGTGTCCAGTCCCTTCCCCCCTGGCTCACCCTGCCTCAATGCTGACAGCAGCGCGCTTCTGCAAGCACTAAATCCGTGTGCTCTTTGAAGCTTTTCCTGCTCTTGCCCGGGCTGGTCCCTGATGGTATTTGCCTTCAGAACTGCACTGCAGCTCAGCAGCACAAGACAGGCAGAGCAGGACCATTCATCCAGCTGACGATTCTTGTTGGCACACCATGGCAATCCATTACAGATCAGGAAATGTCTGCCTGCTGTTTTTAATCCCAGCTGCCAGAAAGAATAATCAAAAGCATCCAGTACGTCTGACAGCATCTCAGCACAACCATAGGTAATAACATAAGAAATCAATAGCCAATTAAAACTGATCCACAGCATTTGATCTTTCATAGTGCAGTGGGAACAGTAATTAATGGAGCTTCCTTGAAACAGTGACAATTCAAGCTTCCTGCCAAGACTAATGGGGTTTTGTTTTAAATGAGCTTTGCTTCCTAGTGGAAATGCCGGGCTGAGGTAGCCTCAGGGTGTTATCTACCCAGGTCACTTGAGCCCTCAGCATTGAAAGGATTTAGGAGTCAAAGTCACAACGAAATAAAAAGAAACTGAGAAATTAGTTGTCTGCAGGGTCTTGGTCTTCATCTGTATTGATCCAGTTCTCAAAAGGGAAGCAGATGTTTTCATTCAGGTCCAAGGTACAAAGCAGGAAGAAGTGTACCACAGTAGGGAATCAGTTTTGAGGAAGCACCAAACCTGCATGTTGGCTTGATGACACCCTAAAGGCAGAGCACAAGGCAGAGAAGTTCAGCAAATGTCTTTGGAGGAGAGACCTGACAGCAGCCCACACAGCAAATGAGTGTGGCTTTGGCATACCTGGAAGAGGTCTGTGAGAATATACAGAAGTCTTTTTGCCTTTCAGCCTGATGCACTGCTTGCCATGCTCTTCATACAATTCTTACCCATTTCATGTGTGAACTGGAGCTATCAGGAGCTAATTGGAGTGACCAGATCCAGGTCCTACCTTCACAGCAGGCAGCTGGGATAAAACTAGGCAGCAAAGCTGCCTTTTATTCACCATGAACCCCGGTTTGGACACATTCAGTCACAGTGTGCATGCTTTAAAAACCACTGAGCAAATCATTGATCTGTCAGCTGTACAGAGGCTCTGTAGGCAGGAACAGTCCCCACAGGGCATGTTATGGGGCTGTTGATCCAGCTGTGCAGGGTCGCTTCTGGGGAGCAATCATTGTGGGCACTGTAGATGGGCCGGCATCAGCAGAAGCAATGCTGCAAAGCTGATCTGACCACTGACTCCTTGGCTGTCATCCAGGAACAGTAGATGCTCGGCCAAATCAAGACAAGCCACCCCTGTGCCCCTGAAAGATGGGACCTATTTTTATCCACTGTTGCATTGATTGTTCCATAAGGGAGCAGAGGGGGAGCATGTGTGCATGGTGTGCTCCCAGCAGTGGGCAGGGCTGCAGGGGAGCCGTGTGCCCACAGGGCTCCAGCAGGGCCCCAGCCACTCTCTGCAGAGCCAGGATCGCTGGTGAGCAGAGAGACAGAGCTTTGGACCTGGCTCTGAACCCTCTCCCTCCTTGCAGGGAAAGAACTTGGCTTCCAGCACAATCAGAGCAGCACCTGGGCTTTCATACGTGTGCGTTCAGCTCCACACTCCTTCCCCACATCCATCTCCAGCAGGGTCCCACTGTTGCAACAGGGCTCCAGAGATGTATTTTATCATGAACAACCATATGGTGCTCTCTGCTCCAGTGGATCAATGTGTTTAGCATTTAATGAGGGCAACATAATTAACATTTTTTGAGGGGAAAAAGAAATTCTTTTGCCTTGTGAACTGCATCTTGTTCTTACGAGTATAATGCATTGCAATCAGAATGGGGCTTCCCTGTCACTGAACTCCTTGCTGAAATCAAGTGCCTGGTGTCCCTGGGTTAAGTTTCCATACGTGGGCAGAGGCAGGAGCACTCACCTGTCAGTCACAACCTCTATACTACAGCAGGAATTTCACTTGTAGGCAGCTGGTAGGATCTCCCAGAACAGCTGCACAAATTGTGCTATCGAGTAAGGGATGAAAAAAGTCCTCAGCTATGTGCCAGGCTGTGTTTTTCCAACTGCCTTCTGTCCCATCACTCCTCCTACAACAGCCTGCCACTGACCACAGCTTCCCACCTCCAGGAGTAATGTGTCGGTGGGGATGCAGGCTGTTGTGGCTGTAGCAATAAAATTCAACTCCACAGTCAAAGATTAGACGACAGGGGGGTCACCCCCCATGCATAGTGGATGAGGCTGCTTTTGGTGTGCCTCCAGCTCAGTGGGGAGCGAGAAGCAGAGGTAAGAAGAGATTAATGTGAAGCCACATTAATCAAGCTCTTGAATCACCTCTTAGAGACTGATTGATGGTGGCTGCCTACCAGCAGAGCCATCTTTCAACCCAGATACAATAGGCTGTAATGAAGAATATTGCAAACAGGCCCATGGGCTAAGTTGCTAAACTTAATTCTTCCTGAAAGTTACTCCCTGAAGCAGTGCTTTTCTTCCTGCACGAAGACCCACCAATAACAGGCACAGCCTGAATCCCTCTGCCCCATGGCAGAGCTGGATCCACAATATCCATCCTATGCCAGGTGGGACAATTCAGTCTGCTCAGCCATGCCACATCAAGTACCTTTAATTAATTTATCCCATGTGCCCTACATTACCCTGGGGCTTGGCAAGGGTGATCTATACTCACCTTTGTGTCTCTCCAAATTGGTTCCTATTTCTCTTGGTGGAAAAGCACTTAAGTGACTGATGTAGTCTGGGGGAATTGGGCTCAGACAGGACCTGCATCCCTTAGAAAATGAAAAAATTTTGAAACTATTCTCATTTTCCTTACAGAATTTCATTTGCTAATAAAAGCAGAGAGGGAGGCACCAGTTCTACCTTCAATAAGCAAATGTCATGTTTTGATCATTTTTGAACAAAGCATTTTGATTTAACATTTAGAGATGACTGCTCAAGCTGAGTATTTCAAATTCAGTGTCAGAATTTGGAATACAACATTTTTTAAAAATTCAATCCCAAATGAAACATTTTAACCTGTCTGCAAATACACGTGTGTTCTTCCACTCTGGAGAACAATGTGACTTTTTCATGTCTCACTCCAAGCAAGTGTGAAGGCAGATTCCCAAGCCCTGCACAGCATAGTGGAGTTGTCCAGCTTTCCTTTTAAAGAAGTGTCCCTGGAATGGCTGAGGATCAGCATGGCTGCACAGGCAGTGCTTTGGTCAGAGTAACATTAGCTATGGCATGGGAAGGTTCAGGACCCAGACCTGGAGGAATGGTTTCCATCATGCAACCACAATGAAGTGGAAGCCACATGCTTTTTCTCTCCTCACCATGTGTATTCAACTCCATGGACATCAGTAGGGAGTGTCTGGAAATCTGAAGGTAGAAAAGACCCATAAAGTCACAAGGCTGTGAATTTGGCCAGTGCTCTGTTCCACCTAGCTTGAAGTTATTATTTACTCCCTTCTTTTAAAAACCTTGCAGTATCTGTCATGCACACAATGAGTGTCTTTCACCTCTTGAACGAAGCCTTTTCAAGATGTAGGATACTGCTGTTATAGCCATCTTAAATTTGGAGAAAAAAAATGTTCGAAGAGGATCTACTCAGTCCTAGCTAAAAAGCAAGGAAGGGAGACTTTGGGAGAGCAAGAGGGTGTATGAGTACTGCCTCCAAGCCCTATCCTTTCTGTCCTGGCACAGTTATGGGTAGTCATAAGTGGCTAATGGTGCTGGAGAGGCATGATTCAAAAGCAAGAGGTTGTTCTGTTGGTGGAGCTCCCATCTCTATTTATTTACTTGCTTTTTCCAAGAAGAGTCTCATTTATTGCTGCCTGCATAACTTCAGACTGCCATTTAATCCTCTGCTTTATCGTGCACTGTGAATTAAATACCACAGGAGTACAAGAGCCCTTTAGGGCACAACATCCATTTTGCTGTAGCTGTCCACAGCCAGCTGAGTTTATAGGAATACTTCAGTTTATGCTTCATCCATTGCCTGAGCAGTGATTTCTTTGGGTTTCATTTTACCTATTTTCACTGTTATTTCTTGTTTTAGTTTAGGGTGGTTTTTATCATTGTTTGATGCAAGGGATAAGAAAGTACTAGTCTGGGTAGTGCAGGAGGAGGAAGTTGTGGTTGGTAGCTTGTATGTTTACAGCTGGAAGTACTGTGGCATCTCCAGGGACATCTCCCAGTGTGCAACTCCAGGGGTCAGCCCAGCTCCTCTGTCACATGTCTGTTATTTTCCCATTGCAAACAAACCATGTAGGGGTGCTGAATGAAATGAAATTTCCATTGGACACCTCTTGTCAACTCCTTAATTTTGCCTGTGTTTTCTCATTTGGGGTCTTATCAGCTTGGTCGTACAGGGCCCAGCCCATGTTTTGTGGAGAACACGACTGAGCAGGGCTGCCCTGGGATGGAGGCAGCACCTCACAGAGAAGGTACATTTCCTTGCAGCCATAAAAGCTCCCCAAATGCTCCTACAGCACCTTGCCCCCAGCTCCCATGAGCCCCACAAGCCCCAAGACAGGCAGTCCTACTGTCAACTCAATTCATCGTGCTGCATAAAGCCTTCCTCCTCCCGCAGCTACAAATGCCATATCTGAGGGGTGGACAGCTCCCACTTCCAAGAGGAACCCATGGCATCCTGTGCACACAGGAATCACTGTGGCATTCTTTTGTTACGTGAACTGGTGACATGCTACAGTGTCACAGCCTAGAAATTTTGCAGGATGTAGCTCAGCTGCATCCTGCAAAATCACAGTGCTGCCTGGGGGAGGGATGCTGCCAGCAGCTGCACCAGGCACTCCCAGCAGTAATAAAAGAGCTGCCTCCTGTTCCCAGCCCCCAGCATCACTCACCTGGTGGAACAGCAACTGTGGGGACTCCGTGAGGTGCTGGCTCCATGTCCCACCCAGCAAGGCTCTTGCTGACTCTGGGAGTGGGCGTTAATGGCTGCAGAGAGCTTGGGATGCAGCATAATCACCTTCCCAGATGGGATCTCCTGCTCCCATGGCTCTGCCAGAGGAAGTGGAGGAAGCAGGGAAGGAGAAGGGCTTTCACTGCACTTGTGGGAGGTTCTGGCCCATCAGGTGCTGAGGAAGCTCTGAAGCACACCTGCCTTTGAACGAGAGGACACGAGCTGTAATAAACACACGGTTTTCTGGTTAGTCAGCAGTTGAAGGTATGGGCCAGCTTGTTTTTGCTGTAGTGACCCAAAATGGAGGAGTCCAAACCTCTAATAATACTTCCTCAAGACCTGGAACAGCTTCTCAATCTACTTTGGAGGAGCTCTTCCCTGGCCATAGAGGCCTCAGTCTCTGAGGGGCTCAACTTCAGTTTTGCTGGAGTTGTGGCCCTGTGGCCTAAGAGATCCAAGCATGGTATCCCACTGCTGGGAAAGGCCTGAGATAATGAAACCTCACTACAGTGAATCCACTTAGCAGAAGAAGGAGTGTTTTGTCTTCCCCAGATCTGTGAGTTCCATGATTGTCATGTTATCCAGTGATCAACAGCATTCAAAGGAGACCAGCTATGCAGACGTTCCAGTTCTGCTGAGCCAAAACACGCTTCAGATTCATACATAATCAGTTCTTTAGACATTAAAAAAATGTGCATTGAGAATGATTGATAAGAAAATGCCTGATTATAATCAGCTAATTATTTTTCCATATGTTAAGCATTCACTTGAGCTCTAATCATTATGAATACATTTTCAATTTATACTTTATCTCATTCAGTGCTGGCAAGTGCTAAGTTTGCACACTCTTCTAATACAGTTCCAGCATTAATCAGAGCAGACCTTTGGTAGATGTCTTGTGGACTAGAGAAATCCTGATTACTGATCCAGTGTCTTGCAGCTTCCAGAAATGTCTGAAAAACAGCACCAGATGTTCCAGGCTAACCATTATGAACTAAGTATACTCCTATGTGGAGGGTAGACTGTTCAGCTCTTGAAAAATTCAGGGGACAAAAATTATATTTTGGAGAGTGGAGATTACAGTTTTGAAGGAATCTATACTTCCTATTTGATTTCTCCAGAAAGCAAAGACTCCATGAAAATTTGAATGTATCAGTAGTTTGTAGGGGAAGCGACTGTTTAATAAAAGCATTCCAGAGCTGAAGAAAAGATGTGAAGATAATGGACTCCAGAAAAGCAGCGGCAGCAGCCCCAGGGGAGCAGAGCATCGAGTGTCTCTTGGGAAGAGAATCTGAAGGATAAAAGAGCTGTGAACAGCTCACAGCTGCCAAAAGGGATGATACTAAAGGCACAACAGCAAACTGTGCTTGTGCAGGGGAAAGCTCAGAAGCGTGGGAAGAGAGCACTAGGCTGCATCGGGAACTCTTTGAGGACCCAAAATCAGAAGCTGCAGTCACACAAAAGGCAGAAAGAATAACCTTCAACTAATGAAAAGTCTCTAGAAATCACACAGGCATGGGGAGCTGTCAGAGTTCAGTCCCATGATGACCATCCAGAAATTCAAAAGGCAAAAAGAAATGGGTCCATAAGCATACATGAAGAAGAACAAGGCAAGTCTAAGAGCTCAAATAGTATTTGATACACAAAGGGCCAAATAGTTAAATGTTGCCTTTGTTTCAGTCCTCAAAACTTAACTAAAATAATTTTAATGAGGAGAAAGGAGCCCAAGGCAGAATCAGAAAAGAACAGCCTCAAAAATATTCAAATGAGTTAGCTCTGTCCTTGTCAGCATGTCCTAATGAACTTCAGAGGAAGCTGCAGGAACAATGGCTGACCCATGAGCATTTAATCATCAGGAACTTGAGGAGGATGCAGGAGGTGCCAGGCAGCTGGGGAAATGCAAGCAGAGTACCTAGCTTTAAATATAATATCTATCAGATAATGAAGGTAGGCACTGAGGATCAAGGGCAAATCAGCTTAACTGATTCATAGAAAGATACTGAATATTTTTTAGCTAACCAGTTGGTGAGCACAGGAGTATAACTAGATGTAATTTGGAAGGGTAATTGTACCAGTGGCTAAGGAGGAAGCTGTTAGTTTGATATGCTGTGACGTGGGCAATGCTCTTGGTGCTTTGCCTTTGGATTCTCCTACCAGAGAAGCATGCTCTAGATAAATAACTATAATTCAGGTGTACAGCCAATGGAGAAACATCTCAGTGGTGTGCTGTAAACCGGAAACATATTTCAAGAAGAATCTTTTGGACTCTGCTCTCTTCAATATTTTTATTAATTACTTAGATAATTAAATATATGTGCTGTTATAAAATTCACAGATGACACCAAGCTTGGAAAGGCTGCAAGCACCTTGGGGAATCAGATCAGCATTTGAAATTTGAAATTATCTTGGCAAATTGGAGGAATCAACAAGACGTAATTGAATAAAGAGAAATGCAAAGCATTGCCTTAAGGAATGAGAAATCAGAATCCCAAACACTAGCTGGACCAGGCAGTCACACTGCTGAAGACAGCAATTCTGTGATGTCAGTTTATTTCATCAGGGAATTGAAAGGCAGGTGGGATGCTACAGTGCTGATTCTGCACCTCTCTGGTCTGGGGACTGCACCCTGCTGGGGAGTTCACTTGCAGAAAAAGGGGGATGAAATGAAGATGTTTTGGAGATGATGGACAGGATTGAGGAGAAGAAAAACATTGCGTCATTCCCAGCCTGGTCAGCTCTGAGGTTCACAACTCTCCTCCAAACTCAGTGCAGAGTCCCATTGATGGCATGACATTGCTTTAATTACTGAACTACCTCTCCCTGCTCCTTGGTTCACCCTCTGCCATTTCCTGAAGAGCACAGTTCTGCAGCCTTGAGCAACAGCCACAGGATGATAAGTATGCCAGGCTGTTCAGAGAACTTGTCATATTCAGCTGGAACTGGCCTGGGCACAATGGTGAGGGATGCCAGTAACTAGGTACCCTTTCCAAGCCTGTATTTCCTGGAACAGATCCTTCTGCCTCTCTTTTCCTGATTTATCATCAGCCACTTTCCTGCTCTTAGGTCAAGATAAAAGGTGACTAAGGATGGAGAAAATAGGATAAGATTAAGGCAAAAAGATAAGTGAGGGCTGAGCTGGTGGAGCTTTGGAAACAAAAGTGGAGAAATTTGAGATGGTCACAAAAGATTAAAGAATTCATAGAAAGGGAGGGAAGGGGTTGTGTATGCAATGATGTCAATTGAGAGAAAGCCTGACAACTAAAATGTTATCTCCCAGAAAGCTTGGTTTACCTTGGCCTGAGTCACCACTGCTGTGGAGGCAAACATTAAGCCTTGATCACAGTGCCATAATCTTCCCCTGACACCCAATAATGAAAGCAACAGAAACAGGCTGAAGCGTGGCAGCTGCCTGGCTGAGATGAAATAACATTTGAAGAGGAGAACAAAAAGGCAAAGTCCTGCTGAAAGTGGAAACAAGAGGTGGCAGGACGGGACCTTTTTGAGAAGGTAACTGGCTGGAATGGACTGTGATTTTTCCTCCTGTAGATAATATGAGTGTGAGTGCAGGGGTGATGTGCCACCCACTGTCAGCAGAAGCCCTGTTTTGGTGGTTTTCTTTGCTGACAAACAGGTGAAAGAGTTTCTGCCCCAAGAATTTACCTGTTTCTTTCAAGAAAATGCATGGCAAGTGTTGGAATAAGAGGAAGGTTAATTACAGGCTGAAAGTTCTGGGGAAAATATCACTTGGTGGCAGAGGCTGGCCATGTCCAGGAGTTCACTGCATGCCATTTCTGGGAAACTGCTGCTCCAAAGTTATTTTAAATTGGAGGCTCACAACCCTCTAGGTTAATCTCACAGGATGGTGGGGGCAGTGACTGATCCCTGCTTCCGCATCCAGAGGCATGAACACAATTCCCTTGTTTTATCTGCCAGTGTTCTTCCAACAGCCCTTCTGGCACTTGGGCTAAGGACTTTTCTCTTGATCAGTTTTCTTACAAGCCCACTGCCCAATGCACCTCTGTCTCATCTAATCCCAAGAGATTCTAGCTTTCAATGATTTTCACATCAAGGTATTTCATCCAATCCTGGTCCAGCCAGGTCCCTACATGAGAAAATGGGAATGAAAGCAGCACATCATCAGTGCCCACATTCCATGGGAGTTGCATTTCACCAGCACCACAAACTAGGGATTTCATGAAGCAGGCAACAATCTGGACTAACAAGTTTTGTATGCAACTCACAGAAATTTTCCTTCTGAAGAGGATAGTTTTCACAGAGGATCCAATAAGAACAGATTTTGTGAAGCAGAAGAGGGCGAGATAAGATGGGGAGGAGTGTGAAAGGACCAGGACACTCCCAGAATCCATCTGAAACTCTGATACAGAGATTTGTGTGTTGAGAACTGCACAAAGAGAGAAGTTCATACCAACCTGCAATCTTACACAATCACGCAGAGGATTTGACTTATAGAATAATTGCTTCTAAATGGACACCTCAGATTGAATACAGTCCTTCCTGAAAGATTTCCCACTGAATTCTGGCCTTTAAATTGAAAATTTCACCTCTATCAACAAGAATAATTCTTGAGAGAGGCGTGTTTTTGTTAAGGGATGCACAGAGCTGAGTGTAGGAATTCCAATCCTAATTGATCTGAGGCAGATGAAATTTGTTTCAGTGAGAGCATTAAGCATCCTGCAGCTTGATATTAACAGATAGACTTTTGCTTACTCTTGGCACTTCCTCTTGTAAATGAATCACTGTTACTTCCGCCTCTATGCCCACCACTCCACTTGGTTCCTTCTTAATTTTACAGCTTCCTGAGCTTGACACTGGGAAATCGATAAGTAATTTAGAGCCCAGTAAGTACAGATGAAAATAAGTTATTTCGTACTTTTATAAATATTTGGAAACCAAAACTATCTAAGAAAACAGCTGCTCAGTTGACTCAGCAACCCATCCATCAGCATCACACAGTTAATTGCATAAGATCATAAACATTTATAATTAGAAGGCAAACAAACAAGAATTTTATAAACAGCCCTCTTGAATCAGGCTGCGCATTAAATATTTGTGATAAGGTAATTAAGAATAGATTTACAATCCTGGCTCGGTGTTTAATACTTTGTAGAATGGATTTGATTCTATGGAGAATGTTCTACAGCCAGAGAGAAAACATTTGATTTCAGCTCTTTTATCCCAGGCTTAAAGTGGTCTCTGAGAAACACTAGGAAGCATTGATCAGAGTGGAATTTCATTCATTACAGATCAGACAGCTCATTTAAATATATGTCCCTTGTCATGGGCTGATCCACTTCAGGCCTGCTTCAAAGCTCTGTCTCCTTGGCTGGATCTGCATATGGGCTTTCCCTAAGTCCTGCTTTTTATGGTTAATGTTTTGATCAGACCACGTCAGAATTCTCAACCATGTTTCAAAGCAGGGAGGAAAACCCACATTTTTCTATTATGACATCATGAGGTTTGGTTATGAAAAGCCAGCAGCACTGCGGGGTCACAGCTGTGCAATCTTAGTGGCCTGTGGGAGCTAGAGGGTAGAGCTGTGCCCTTCTGTAGTGGCCTGCGCCATTACCTGTCCCAAAATAGTCAGATCTGCATGCAAGTTATCAGTGGAGTTACTTCTATAGCCAGTAAGCAGGCTCAGCACCCCATTCCAGTGAGTGTGAGAGTCCCCCTGAAGCTAATCTGTGAGCAAGTCAGCAGGGCTCCTAGTTATGCTTAGAACCAGGGAGGCTGGAAACTCAGTCTGTACAGAAGAAGTGATTTAAACTCTCTAACATCTGATGCTGATCCTAAGAAACCAAGTGGCTGCATCTCATCAGTGAGTAATGGAGAAATCAGCCCTGAGGGTATGATGACCTTCAGGTATTTTGGGGTCTGATGTGGCACAGGTTTACTCCAGTAATTATCTTCCATCAGAAATTAGGACTATCTGGAAAAGGTAGGTGATGGGTAAAGCTGTAGCATTTGATTAATCAGGCATAGCTGTAAACCACTTTATTCTGTGGTGCCCATCATCTCTCTACACGTTGTTGGTCAGGTCAGCCCCTTTGTTTAGGCCATGGATTTGATTCTTGTGAGTCTTGTTCTTGTATTTTTATGCTGGCAACAGGAAGGCATGAGAGCTACTCTTCTTAGAAATGTTTTTGACAATCTTGATCCTGACCCAGAATGGTGAAGCCATCGTCATTAAGGCCAATGAAGCCATCCATGAGCTATCTCACCCAGTCCTGCCTGCTGGTCTGGCTTCAGTTACATGGGACTCAAAGGCATTTTCCTAAGAGACAGATGGCTGCAAAGCAAGGACACTCAGACTCCCCTCATTCCACATAAATCCCACTCTCCAACAAAGCTTGTGAGATATATTACAGTATGCCAGCTAAGTCTACAGGAGATGTTGCAGCTTCCTCCAGCCTCAGAGGAGAGAAGACCTGTGTTGCAGCCACTGCTAGACCCAGTGCTTCCAAGGGGTCTAGCCACAGTCTGGCAACTGCAATAACAATAGCAGAGCTTAATACTCAACAACTGTCATCATCTAAGTAACTAAAATTATTTAATTCCTTAGTCCTCATGTAAGGGTGGGGAGGGTGATGGAGACAGATAGGAGATGAGGTAACTGCTGGGTGACTGAAGGACCTGAGCTGCTCTTCTCTTATGAGCACAGAGACCATTAGCAGTGTCATGTCCTACAGCCCAGAGCTGTCCCCAGACATCAGACAGTGCGTGTGGTTGGGCAGCAGGACACAGGCACTGCCTGCACACTCTGGGAGCTCCTCTGCCCTTTCTGTCAAGTGTGCTGAGCTCCCCTTGAAAGGAGGCAGTGACGTTCAATGAGGTACCTGCTCTGCAGATGAGCGAAACTTTGCCTTGGATAACAAACTGCTTACAGGGATAGACAGACCTCTCAATGCTCAGTTGCTGCCTGTGGCCTCCACATGTGTCTGCTCTGCTGCTGTGTGTGTGAGGAGAGACATGGGCTGTGCACACACACAGCACTGGTACAACAGCCATCACTGACACGTCAGCTTCAGTTACACCCCCTCCAAACACGCCCGAGCCCAGTGAATCATGCCTATGCAGCATGCAAAATTAGCCCAGAGAGAGACAAACCTTGGGCATTTGTTGGTAAACAGATACTCTTTTGCTGCAAGAGCATAACTCACTGTGCTCCACTTACGATCTGTTTGTCGATGGCTGAGATAAAACTGTAATCCCTTCAATTCAGGGGAGAAGGGATCCAGCAGAGGATCTGCCTGTCGGTAATTAAAATACAGAATTTATCACTGAAGAAACACTGGCTGAAGGAGAGCTGAGCTTAACCAGCTAACTGGGGGAAGATGCTGGGGTAGGTTTGTGGTTCTTTCTAAAGTTTTGTTTGTGTTTTATGTTTATTTCTTTCCCCCCTTCCCTCCAGGTCTAATAATACACGAAGGGCCCTCGGTTTACCGGATTTTTAAACGGTGGCAGGCGGTCAATCAGCAGTGGAAAGTGCTGAACTATGACAAAACAAAGGACATGGAGGAGCAAAAAACAGGGACCAGGACAAATCAGCGCCCCTCCTCCCAAAACACCCACTCGTCCTCCACTGGTGGTACAGCCACTAACTCCGCTCCAGCCGACAGCGGGGCACGGGCTGCCGGCCATGCCACAGGCACCCTCTCTGACCACCACTGTGCTTATACCATCCTGCATATACTCAGCCACCTGAGGCCTCACGAACAGAGGAGTCAGTCTAGTAGTAACAGAGAGCTCGTCATGAGGGTAACGACGGTCTGAGCCGAGGAATTCAGGAGGCCTTAACACGAAGCGGAGGAGACAAAGAACTCATAAAGCAGAGGAGCATGGTGTGCCTTTTTCTTTCTCTTTCCTTTTCTTTTTCCGTTTTTTTTTCTTCTCTCCTTTTCTTTTTTCAGTAACTGCACAAGATATAAGAGGCGGCACCTGGCCAGCTGAGGAAAAAAGCAGGTGGAGGGAGAGCTGCACACTCATGCTAAAGAGGTTAATGTTTTCCAGCCTGTTTAAAAAAAAAAAAAAGAAAAAAAAGAAAAAAATAACAACACAAATCACAAAAAAACCAACAAAACAAGTGCAATACAGACTACAAACTGAGTAGGCAGAGTTCTGGGGAAGCAGAGGAACAGACGGTTTAGCATGTCTTACAAATCCTATTACCTGGAATAGGTTACGCTCTGTGCACACCCCCCGTACACACACGCACGCGCACACAAACACACACATAGTGTGACATTTATAAAAATGTGGAAGGGAACGAAATATTTGGAGTGTTTTTATTTTCCAGACTCCAATTAACCAGGGCTATGAGTTGTTTTGTTTCATGAGTCACTGGAGCCTTGTTTGATTTACCATGGGGTACCTGAAGTGAAATGGCTGGGGATTTTTCAGTATTGATTTGCAGAAGAGAGATTGAATCATCTCGCTAAGAAAATCTAAACAAAATCCAGGCATACCCAAATTTCACCAAGAAGCCTGTTTTTTTCATAATGTTCCTGACAAGGGGTTTGTGAGGGTAGAACTGGGAGGGGGGAGGGCGCTCCATGACCTTTATTCAACGTATAGGCATTTTTGGCAAATTTTGTACAAACGTTCCGCAGGTGTTTCAAGCACAAGTACTGGTGTGATTCATGCCTTCATAACCCTGAATTCAGCGTCCAAACCTTGCCACCCACACACATCATTTTCCATGCAGACATTCCAGGTTAATTTCCTTCCATTTTACTCTAATCACAAGAAGCTGACCCATCTTTGGTGGGTTTCTGCTCCCTTGCTGATTCAGACACTCATGCATTAGAGATGTACTTTTTTTTTTTTTGTGTCTGTATCCCTGCTGCTCAATTTGCAACAGTCTCACTCAGTCTTGTAGGCTGATCCTTTCACATCCAGTCTGTTAGTTTATTACAGAGTCTATTCCATTCAATCATCCAAAAGAGAGTTAGTCTGAAGAGGGAGCACAGTTGCTGACTGACTGTGTAGCACTTCTAATAAGTCTCCTTCTCTGGGATATATCCTCGAAGTATCGGTTGCTCTTCAGGAACATTCTCTTTCAATGCACAATGGCTGAATCATTTGTGGATATTAAAGGGACACTGTCAAGTACTTTTTAAATAGTTTTTAGGGTTTGGGCTTTTTTTACTCTCCATTGTTTGTAATATTCTCTTACAAGCTTGAAAATAAAATTTCTTTCCCTACCGATTTTGTCCTTTTCCATTTGGGCACGTATGGTTCTCTCCACTCACCCCATTCCTTTCACCATCCCTGTCATTCTCCTCCCCACCTTTCTTCTGCAACGAAGGAAATCCATATTTCTGATTCCTCACTGTATGGAGGGTATGTCCCAGCTCTACAGGGTTGAATTATTTTGCAGCTGCCACAGGGGAAGCATAAGAGCAGGAACCCTAAAATTACGGAGATTAGATAATTGAGGAACAAAAGCTCAGCTACCCCAAAACAATGACTCCATAGTGATCAAGCCTGAACACAGCTCCCCCCGAAATCAAGAGAATGTCTTCAGCCAAACTGCATCCATTTAGCAGCAGTGACAAGCAGCATTGCACAATGGCTGAATGCAGCTGCCCTCCATCATCATGCCAGCACCTCTTGCACCTTCTGTGGAGACAGGGCAAAGCCAGGCTGTCACATGTCAGGTGTTTCTGGACCAGAGAAGGTGTCAAACTTCAGCCTCAGTGTTCGAACATAGCAGCCATTCTGCAGTGCTGAAGATGGAGGTTAGAAGCTTAAGGCAAGGTCATATTTTTCACCTCAATTACTTGACAGTGTCCCTTTAAATATCAGAGTGGAACAGAACAGGTACTTTTCTGGCAGAGAATGTGGGAGGTGGAACACTGTCCAAGAAAGCCAGCTTACTGAGGACCAGTGTGAAACAGCATGGTTTTTGAGGCCACTGTACCTTTATCTGACCAGATTTACTACCAAAGTGTGCTTTTGGCAGAGGGGAGAAAAGAGATGGTGGTGGGCAGAGGGAGAGGGAAGGGGCAGTTCCAGTCATCTCTGAAAGTAGCTGTACCCTAGAAGGAAGGTGTTGCAATGCATGGTCTCTAGAAGAACTGCTTCAGTAGAGAGAAACCTGGCCAAAGCAAGCAAACACAGCAGCCTCTCACCCCTATGCCTGTTCTGGAAATTGTCCTCATTCCAAGAGATGAGTAATTATAGTATTTTTGGGAAGGGGGAAGCATACACAGATGAAGGGACAGCTGTCACCCATGATGTTGTTTCCCTCCCTGCTCTCCACTCATTTAATATGGAGAAGTCAAATTCCTTTAATTTGGCTAACACATAAAATTTTATGAGGTCAGAAGCACAACTTGCTCTGAAAGAGTGGTGTACTCTGAGCACACAGGACTCTGCATACTCTCACTCCAGCTCTGCCACTGACTCTGTAGCCTTGGGCTGTTTGGCTCAGTCCCCCCTCCACGCAAAGGGGGAATAACAATACGTACCTACCTCACAGGGGTGTTGTGAGAATCCACGTTGGTAAAGCCTGTTGAAGTGTTGAGCCTACCCCCGGTAGTCACAAGGTGTGTGGTGGGGGTGAGCAGCGCTGCCCTTTTGCTGGTTACAGTCTGGATCACGGCGGGAGTCCCACCGGCCTTCTCCTGCTTGGAGACCCTCCTTGATCTGAAGCGGAGGCTGTCGTCCGAGTGCCCTCTCCTCCATTGCATGACATTTTAAGCAGCTGTGAGGTGCAGGGTAGTGACAGACATGAAGTCCTACTTGACCAGGGATTTGCTACAACGTTTTCTATATCTGTGGGGTTTGTTGGTTTGTTTTTTCCATATATTGTGCTTAGAAATAAACTTTCCACTTAGGGCTGGTGGTTTGGGGTCTATTCTGTTGCATGGCAATGTATACAAGTCTTATTGTCTGTCTTACTGTGCAAATGATCCCGCAGCCCAGTTTCAGAGATGGGCATGGTCTGAGCCTTTTCACAGCGGCGTAAGACTCAGAAGCCTGTCTAGACTGTTTAATATTTAAACAACACTATGAACTTGTCAATTGTATGTGTTCTGTGCAATACGAAGCATGTCATTAGCTGGCTTGATGGGCAGAGGGGCTAAAGGAAGGTCAAAACTTGTTCAAATAGCTTCATACATGTGCCAGCATGGAGCCAAAGGGCTGCCACCAGCAAAGCAAACTCGGGGAAGCCATTGGAAACTGTTTTCAGAACAGTTTACTCCAAAACAAGGTACTTCTGAGTTTACGAACTTCTAGGCTGCCAGCCTGAGAGAACAAGTGCAAATTTAGTGCGGGGGTTGGGGTTTTGAATTCCCTGTTTCTTTCCTCCCCAAAGTTTTGATGGCAGAAATACTGATGAGGATCTCTTCCTTCCATAGCACAGTTCTCTCATCTCCCACAATCTCCTTGTGCCGTCCCCTTTGTGCTACTATGCAGGACTTTCAAAGGTGCAAATGGAGGCAGTACGCTCCCGAGACATGAAAAATAAATTGTGTATTGGGTGATTCTAGCAGATAGAAGAGATGGGGCAGAGCTATGCTACAGAGGCATCTCTTCTTCCCCATGTCTTTTTTCTAGTCTTGTCTGCTGAGTCCCGGAAGAGATGTTTCCTGTACTTTGTTACAAAGCTGTCAGATCACCTTCCACTGACAAACAAAGCTTGCAGAGTTTGGCAGCTGTTTCTCCCAATGGAGAAAATTCTGGGTCCTATCACTGTGGGACCCCTCAGTTCTTGGGCTTTGTGGTCCTCCAGCATTGTTTGGGGGTGGTCAGTGTGGAGGACTGTGTTCAGCCATCATCAGAAATCGTGTGTGTATGGTCCTGCTCAATCTTGTGATTTCTGCCAGTCGTCCCCTGATTTTCTGTCAGCTTTGACAGGTCTTTCTGGTAATGCTTTTCTGGGTATGCTCTTCAGAGATGTTTTACTCCGTGTCAGTTGCCAATGCTGTTCTTGCCTACTGAAACATCAGTGCAGGCTTCCAGCTTCCACAGCTCTTCCATTCTTGCCATCCTGTCTCTTGGTAAATACCCACTGCCAAGCTCAAACTCTCTTCCTCTGTGCCTACAAGGGTCAAGCACATGCACTAACCCAAGGGTCATCAGAGAACACAGGGACCCTTATCAATAAGTGAAGCTCTATAACTATCAGTCTTGGATGTATCTTTACTTTGCCAATCTCAGTGCCTGCGGTAATTGGTTGCTACAAACAGACCATTAATGCTCGCAAACCCCATATAACCCAGCTAACACTTGATTTCCGGTTTAGAATTTAAGAAACTATGGGCTGTTTTTCAGACAAATCTGGGGTGTTCCCTGATGTGGTTTCCCAAGCAAGGAGGTGAAGAGGTCCTTGTTTTATCTTACTATGATGGGATGGGCAACCCAAGAAGAGAGGAAGTCAGCAGCTTACATTTGAGTCAAGAAAAGTGTTCGCTGTCTTGTTTTCACTCAGGGAAACAGGAAAATGCTACTAATGCCTGCCAGATCCCTGGCCCTTTTCAGAGCCCTTCATCTGGCAGCAGGAAATCACTAGAGCCAATGGCTGTAGCTGGAGGACCATTCTGAAGACTGTCCAGTTCTGAAGACCATCCTCTGTCCACATGTGGTGGTCAGTCATACAAAGATCCTCCCTTCATTTTCCTTGACAGAAAAAGATTATTTTGACTAAGCAAAGCACTACTGCTCTTCAGTGTAGGATGAGGCTGCACCATTAGCACTTCCAATCCCTGGTTCATTGACCAGGATTCCTGCCCATCCGCTCATGAGAATGGTCAGAAGAGCTACTCCTTCCTCTTACTCTTTTATGTTGGTCAAGCACTTGGAGGAGAACAGACAGCCGTGCAATTGCTGTAGTGACTACTGGCTGAGTTTCCTCATCTCCCCTTCACCATCACGTCCCCTGTGACTGCTCATTCCCATTCCTGAGGCAACAGAAGCCTCATCCCCTCTGCCATCCCTAGGCTCTGGCCCTGACGATCTCATGAACAGACACAGAATTCCTCCCAGAGCAGTTTTTAAGTCTTCTGCATCCTTCATGTTTCCAGACAGGCAAATTCATTCCATTGATAAACAATGACATTCAAATCCTGAGAGGACAAGTAAGTGTAGGAGCCTATTGCATTGACCTTCACTGTTTCTTGCATGCTGAAGGAAATAGGGTGAAAACACCAACTGGTTTCCTCCATTTTGCAGCAATGGACCAAGGAATATTTCCCTCAATAATGCAAGTCTGACATGCAGCAGGTACTGCAAGCAGTCTTTGATCTCACATGCATCATGTTGGGTACAAGGAGAGCAGAATCTGATGGTTCTGTGCTGTTTACACAAGCATCAAAAACTATCTTGGTTTATTATTCAAATTACCTCCAGGTCAGAGGGTGAATTTCTCTTTTGATGAAAAATGATGCTTTCTCTTCCAGAACTGGAATTGCAAGATACAATATATGTAAACATACACGTATATATTTATAAATTTTATCCCAAAAACATAAAGAGAAAAATACTCAAATATACCTAAAACAATACTTGATTTTTAATAAGTCTTTACAGGAGCTAGGGAGTTGCTGTGTGGAAAATGCAACATAGGGTTTGACTTCAGGCGAAGAGAAGACAGAAGAGGAAAATTATTTATGCTACTCTTAGCCTATCTTTGGTTCATGATCATTATTGTATAGCATTTAATTAAGACAGAAATGTGTAGGAAACAGACACTCAGCTCCAGCAGCAGGAAACAGACTAAAGACCCCTCAAACTTATCTGAGCCATACTCAAACAAGCACAATGATGCAAAAGCACAAACAGCTGCCATCACAACTGCTTGAAAACAGATGGATTTCTGAATGGGACAAGAATTCAGAAATTCTTTTACAGGCCACACTGTCAATATTTCCCCCATATTTCTTATTTTAAAAAGGAAAAAGAGAGAAAATTGAAAAGGAGGGTTCTGACACCCAAGTCTTAAAGAAGTAAAAGTAGAGAAGAGGTACTAAGGGAAGATGCTCCTTTAAATGTTACATTATGCATCAAGATGTGCTTTGCCAAACAGAATTAGGACATCACATTCAGTTCCCTGATTGCTCCAAGAAAGTCTCAGTGACCGAATCTGCTCAAGGAGACTTCCTAGAGTGTAGCCTTCTCCAGAGGACCAGAGCTCCCATGGATGAGATAGCTGGCACCAGGCTGTTTGCCTCCAGCTGCTCTCCTGTTTGGCAGGATCATCACCTTAGCAAGTCACTGTTGGGCAGCTTTGATCAGCTGATATTGGTTATGATATTAATAATCACAAAAATTGCACATGCCCCTGCAAGTGACCTGTCTCATCCTTTCACAGCTCAAGCTGGTGAGAGCTACTCTGCTCTTTGGCCTTCATCACAGGAGAGCTTTCCTTCAAAATCCAGCCTGCCACACTTCTCTGGGAGCTTTTCTACTACACTCTGTAGAGGTTCTTTGTCCTATAAGGATGAACAGACTTCTAACTAACCTGACCTTATTTTCTAGTTAGAGAGACAAAAATTAATATTCTCTGACCAGCTGATTTCAGTACCTATGTTTTAATGAGATTATATTCCCCCTCCCCTTTCACTCTCTAGTCCATAATCTTTGCTTTCCTTTGGAAAGGGGTGAATTGTTGCTACCAAATGGTAGAACATCTCTCTGAGATGGGAGTCTGGACAGCCCTTCTACTCCTTGCTAACAGGCACACAAACCTTCCTCCCATCCCTCTGGACTGATGTGGCCAGCAGAACCCGTTTTCATGGAGTTTCGCTTCTTGATCCGGAAGAGCAACCACTGTCAAGCATCTCCTGCACTGCTATCAAGCTGTGGGACAATGGCATGGGGAAACCTTTGTTTCTTAGCCTCAGGATAACTACAGTGGACGATGTACCTGAGCAAAAAACACGGTGAAGACAAAGCACTTTTACTTTAGATGGTGGTAAACCTGGGTGAGGCTTGTTGTGATGAGAGAGCAAGAATCTTTGTCAGCTTTATACAGAAGCAAATCAAAACGGCCTTTTCCCCTTGTTTTTAGCTCATTTACATCAGCTCTCCATTATAAACAAACCCTTTTGTAGGCAATGCAGGCCAGGCCTGGGGAGGAAATCTTCCTCATTCCAGAAGCACAACCAGCCCATAGCTATGCATCAACCCCTTCAGGACTTTGGCTCCTGAGAGGCTGAGGGCAAGAATGGAGGTAGCTAGCAGGGATGGCAAGAACACTTCCCTGGATCTTCATCCCCACTGGGCAGATTTTGCCCCTCTACAAGTAAGGCCCCTTTGAAATCACTCCTAAGGCCTTCTTCACTACTACAGGGTCTGCCCAGGAGAAGAAGCAGTGTCTCTGCATGGATCCCCCATGTCTGTTGCTGGGATCCTCATTTAGGCCTGCAAGAAATCACTGAGGGTTGAGATGAGTCATGGGTGTGTCCTTGCATAAATACTCTCTTTGAGACTACTACCGATTTGTCTGTGGGGTTGGGTGGGTGGGGGTGGTTTTGTCCAGGGCAGTAAGCACAGGGAAGGGAAGGCTGCAATGTAAGGAAAAATCAGCCACAAGGGAGGGGTTGACTAAGAGGAATGACCATGTCAACTGTGTTACTGTCCCATCATTCTCCTGAACCCAGAATGGAAACTTCCAAGTGCTCTTCATGAGCTAACGTTTATTAGAAAACTATTCCTGGGTGTTCAAGATTGTTTTCTAATGAAAATATACATAATAAAAAAAGAAAATTAATGACTCTTGGTAATCTTTTCCTTTCCTCTCTTCACTTGTAACACATTGTGAAATTCACTTTCTTTCTTGTTTGTTTGCTACAAATAAAAGCTCTTTCTTTCTGGTCACAGTCCACACCGGGCCTTACACAGTCAACTTTCATCTTCTCTTTACACATCAGAGGCCAAGACTGCACATAAGGAGATTTGAACAAAATGTCAGGGCTCAGCATGCATAGCACAATGTGTTAGCACTTTGACTTTTCATTTGTTTATGGCAAAAACCAGCAAAAATAGTTTATCGAACATCACTATAAGGTTCCTGTGTAGTGTCTTCCCTGTGTTCAGGAGAGAAGCTTGAGGCAACCACAGTAAGTACAAGCAGCTATTTTCAGAGTACCCACCCTGATGTGCTGTGTCCTTCCCAGGGACTGTACAGAACTGCCCTGACCAAGCAGTGCTGGAGTCAACACTTCAGATTGCTGTGGGAACACCAAGACACAGGGAATGCTCAGAGCAAGCACACAGAGGGAAAGGGAGGACAGTGGAAGCAATCACCAATGACCTGGTTGGAAGGGGATAACAAAGAGCCAGGCTGGATCCAAGAGTTCTCTCCTGGTGCACATGGCAGCCAAGCTGTACCCCAGGACATCTGAGGCTGCCCCTTGTTTCTGAGGTGCCTGCTGCATGCCTAGAACACCACTCGTCAAGGAGATGTGCCCAGAAGCCCAGTGCCATCAGCCACACAGCCTTCCCATCTTTGGAGGAAAGCAGGGGTGGTGTTTCACCAGAAGATGGTCTCAAGAAAATCTGAAAACTCCACTTATGCCAAAAGATCACAGAACTTTCCCGTGCTTGCACATGTGAGGGTACTGCTCTGGAGAGTTGACAGTCTGTTCCTCATTCTTCCCCTGGAAGCAGATAGTCCTTTCTCTCACTTTTTTTTCTTTTTTTTTTTTTAATATAGGTCCATTCCAGTGAGTCTATTGAAATGCAGAGAGAAACAGAGAGGGAGAAAGGAACAAATGGAGAAAAGGAAATAGGCAGGACAAGGAGATCCCTGTAAAGAATCAGCTGTGCTAATCAGATAGGGACAAAAAAAAGAGTGTGACAGTGAGAGCAAGGATAGGACTAGTAGAGAGAAGGAAGATACGTGAAGGGGCTGGTGGCAACTATTAATTACTGCAGCAATTACACTGATGGTTTGCAATGAAAAGGGCAAGACAGGCCCTAGAGGATCCTCAGGGAAATGAGGAAGAAGCCATGAAAGAAGCCATGGGCAAACTGGACTTCAAGGAGCCCACTCCAACCAGCCTTTCTGTGAGTCCAGTACCAAAACTGGTTCTTTCATAGACTGCACCTGACAAAGAAACTTCTTGCTAGATCTTACCCCCTGATTAACAAAAACCTGCATCACCCAGGCTAGACCAGCACAAATTATTGCACACATCATCTTACCTCTAACCCAATTATTCTTAATAAAATGTATTATTCCTAATTCAAGGTGGCTTCCAAGGGCTAGTTTTATTCAGTGCACACAGCTCCATTGCTAAAAGCCATCATGTACCCTGCATATGCTCAGCAGAAGGAATTTCCTACACCAGCCAACCATGGCTCTGCTGAATTGTAGCAGCTGTAACACACTGTGGTCTTTGCCAGTTCAGTGTATTTCAAGAGAACGGGGATACTGAAATACTGGATTGCTCTAGAGAGATGTAAGGTAGCCTGTAAAACTAGGAGGTTTGAGTGATATTGCAGCCTGGATTCCCTCACACACAGGCAGGAGTGTTGCCAAAACATTGGGATCTGAGTTCAGGCTGCGAAATTCACAGCAGAATTGCAAAAATCACAGACTCGAGACTAAAAAGCCTTTGAGGCAAGGTGGTGGCAGGAAGATATTTTAACCCCTGGAAACTTGAAAGTATTTTGGTTTAGAAATGGGAGGAAATGTTAAACCCTAAACTACAATGAATGTAGGTATAATCTGAATGGGAATATATTTACCAGAATCTCAAAATAATCTGGTTTGAGAATTCCAAGCAGCAAATCAGTGCCTCCCATCCAGAAGTTACCAGCCACTTCTAGAGGCAATATTACAGCTGTCCCCTCAATGGCCAGAGGATGCCAATCTCTGAAGAAAATGGCAAACAACTGTGTGCAATTACAGTGGTAAAATTCCCAATGTAATGTAAGTCTACCAGACAACAAGTTTATTCATTTTGAATGAGATCACCTAAGGTGTTGACATAAACCTGACTGAAGTCAGCAAGATTTTTCCTGAGGCTTGAGTGGGTGCATAGGATCAGGGCTGTGCCCTTGGGGCATTTTGTTCTCCCAGCTCCTCAGTACTTTTCTGTTTTTGCAATCCTTAAACAAAAGCACAGAAGAGCAGCTAGAGGATCAGCTCTGCAAGGTCAACTGAGCCTGTCTTGCTGCAGGATTTGTAAAAATTACTATTTTTACCATATAGCCCCCTCCCGCAAGTCTCCCATTGAGTTAATAGCCTTTAATTTTAAAGAATCACGTTTGCAAAAAGATCTCATGTGAATCAACACACGTACATTCAGCCATGCCTCATGTGTAAATATGTGTCTGTGTGAGGTGGCACTGTTCGGGCACACAGAGTCAGTGAAGGCCACCTGAGGTGACCCCTGGCATGCACTGTCTTACTGCCCCATGAACTGGCATCAGCCAAAGAGGAAAAATAGTTAGGTACCTGCATCTGCAGGGGAAAGGAGCTTGTTCACAGGCAGATATGGTAGATCAGCTGAAATATTGTGAGTTCTTACCAAGGTCAGTTATATTTGTAAACAAGGCCTCACATCCTCAAAAAAAGTCAGAAATAACCCCATGCATCCAGGCAAGACACAGTCAGTGAGCTGCACATCTTACAGAGAATAATTAAAGTATTCCACTCACTCTCATTTCAGGTTTAGCTGGGAGCAACAAGCACTGATTACTTCATGTAAACAGTACCCTGGCTATTTAATGCATTAAATAACAACAGACATCCATAAACTCACTTATTTTATATACTTTTTCTTTAATGCCTAAGCTTTCTCTAATTTGTGAATGCTGTGAACTTTATTGCATCACTAAAGCCTTATCAAACTTCGGAGCAATCTCAGGTCAGAGCATAATGGATTATTTTCAAAGTTGTAACTGGTGTTCATGGAGGCAAAATAATTTCACTGGAGTGCCACTTTCACATGCAATCCATATGCTTGTCTTTTCCATTCAGATAAGGTTTCTTGGTGGTGAAGGATGCCAGATCTGGAGCTCTCTCTGCTCAGAGCACATGGAGTGACCCTTGAAGCTCTCTCTGTCCTCAGTCCCCAGCAAGCCACCTCTGCAAGCTGAGCAATGCTTAAGGCCATCTATTTCCACCTGCCTTTGTACATATTGAATGCAGTCATCGACAGCTACAGCTCACCCAAATTTATACATCTAAAGGCCACTTGTCAAATTCTAAGCTTTCTTAGTAATCATCAGAGAAAAATAGGTGCCTCCTAGGAATTATTCATCCCAATTGTATTCAGCACCAAACTGCCTACACAGTTGTCTAGTATGATTTGAGATGCTTGACTGGCCTCCACTGCCTCAGTTTTAAACTGACACCTATCTGTAAAGTTGTGGAAAAAACACCCACCCCTCTTTTGCAAGTACCAGGTATCCAGCAGTTGCATCAGTCATCTTTCCCCTGACTTTATCAATCAGAGAGAGCAAGTTAGGCTGCCCAAGCTGAATACAAGTTCTGGTCCCCAAAGCAGTTGTTTCTTCACTCATCTTCCTGAAAAAGGGAGAAGGAACCTATGGCAACTGTGAGGCTCTCCTGCTGTCCACAGTCAGTATGAGACTTCAACTACCAAACCTCTCAGCCCTGCAGTTAATTGTGCTAAGGGCCTACAGCTCATTACATCTGTTGCTTGAAACCTGCCTCCTATTCTCAACTTCTGTTCTGAATTTGCAAAAAGCATAAAGTAAAATACTGTTCAACTTCTCCTAAAAGTAAAAAAAAAAAAAAAAAAAACCAACAAAACAATTTCTAGGCAAATTTAGGGCCTCAAATTACTGTAACCTCCTGAAAATTCAGATCTGAATTTCTAAACTCTCCAGGGAAACCCAGGATTTTTTAAACAGCAAATTCTTCAAGGCTGTGGATGAAATTTGGCAAAAAGTTGTTCTCTAAACAGCAAGGCAGCTAGTCCTATGCCTGTCACCACTTGTGACTCTCATCCTTACAGCACATCCTGTAAAAGGAGCATCTTTCAGAGCTTTGGGGAATAGTTTGTTTTCTTGTTTAAAGTCTGAAAAAAATCCTGACAAAATAGAAAATGAAATGTAGAAAGAGGCTGAGTACCAGAAAAAATGGAGCAAGTAAAGCCACCATAGCCAACAAGCTGGCCTGATGGAAAGCACAGCCCCATGCTAAAGGACAGCCTCAGGATTAGAAATCATGCCTGAAAATGTTTAACTAAGACATTTGCCTGACAGCCAAAGCAAACAAGAAGAGGCACATGGAGGTGTGTTGAGGCTTTAAAATACTATTTGCAAGGTTGAAGGAGATCAGAGGCTCAATAAGGCAAAGTTGCTGGTGTCTATTAAATTTTCCAAAGTAACAAATCTGTGAAAAGGAGTCACTCGTTATCTCACCCAAAAAGGAACTGATGTTTTCAGGGAGAGCTCTGCACCCAGGAGACATCCCTCAGACTGCCTTTCTCAGCTGCCCAAACAGCAGTGCTCCTCTCCCACCACTTGACCTGCAGCCTCCCGTTCTGGAAAGCCAAGACGTGCTGCTCTCCTGTGGGCAGGAGCAGATGTCACTGGTTTCCCATCCCCACCAGCAAGTGGGCTGAGCTCACAAGCACTGGGGGGATCAGCCCTCACCTGCATTGCACATCAAAGGGTACCAGCAACCCTGCTCTTGCCATGGACTTGATTTGAACACATCATGTTACACTGAAACTACAGCCCAGGAGGCATTTGAAACATTCGCAGTACACTCTCAGCGCTGTGCTTCTGAACATGTGTAAAAAAATCCCATTATTTTACCTCTCGAGGAAAGAAAAAAAAAATCCACTGCTGCCTTTGGCATCTGACTCCACACTTCTTCCACACTTTTCTCTGTCCTGTGGTGGTGGAGTTGGTGGTAATTGCTGCTGTTACTGAGATGCACGAGATTATGCAACTGTCTAGCATTTTGATTTAATCACCTAGGGGAAAAAAAACCTGCTCCAAATTCTATTAATAACTAGCAGCCAGTTCCCTCCTTCCCTCCCTCCCCAAATTCCCATGGAAGGAGGATCACAGACAGATCTCTGCAAGCACAAACCAGCAGCATGACTGGATCAATAACATCCATGGTGCCAGGAATCTGCAGTGAATTCTGGGTAATTAATCTGCCAGGGAAAGACAACCTTAATTAAGAACAGCCAAGCTGTTCTTTTCCCAAACCTTTTGCTTAATAAAGTCACAGTATTGGTTTGGCTGAGGATTTTGGTCTAAATTTTAATGGGTTTTTTTTTGTTCCTAACAAATGTTTTGAAAGCAACCATGCAGGCAGCAGTGAAGTCATTACATAACAGAGATACAAACTCTTTACTTTGCCTTCTTGATGCCACATTAAAGGTGAATGATCTCATTATTTAGGATGCCTCAGTGCTGAAGAGAAGCACGGGTTCACAGCTGGGATGGACAGTGCCATGGAGAGGTTGCCTCTATCCTCATGTAAGGGGCCACAGTTGAGATAAAGCTGTGACCTTCCCTCCATTTCTTAGGAGAGCATCCAGGATAAAAGGTTTCCTCAGTAGTCTTTGCTTTTTCACATCCCTTTCAGGCAATCTGGGAAACACCATTTCAGCCCTATCAGGCTGCAAGCAGCCATTTGGATATGGGCAGTTGTTCAGGTCACTCCAAAGTTCCTGCAGCAGGTGCTGCCACAAGACAGTCAGAAATCCTCACAGGCATCTTGTGATCATTTAGGAGGAGTACTGATTATATTTCAGATACACAGAATTTAAATTCTTTGTTCTTTTGGTTCTGGTTCTACTTCAAACTCTTAATTTCATGCACGATAAGTATTTATTCCAGTGTGTGCTCAGGACCTTTTACTCAGTCAAGCCCAAACTCTTACTCCTCAGGCCAAAAAAGGGCACAGGGTGGCCACATCCAAACTACTGCTCCTGAGCTGTGTCAACTTGTGAACTTTGCTGGGTACCCTCATGCAGACAGCTTGGGCCAAAAGCATGTCAAAAGTTGTGTTAACAACTTACCAAGATGAGCCTGGGAGTGTTTCCTGGGCATCCATTCATGATGAGGACAAGTCTCAAATGACCTTGAAAGGGCATATTCAGAAGGACCTAAGAAACTCCTCCCAATCTGGCACAGTACCCCAGCAGGAACTTGGTCAGCTGCAAGCAAAACCCTCCTGAAGAATCTGCACATCCAGTTTTGAGGGCCTGAAGAGGTGTATTCTAGAGACTTTCAAAGGGATCTCTAATTTCACCAGCCCTGCTCATCTTTGCAGGTCAAACTCCACTCAACTTTTTGAAGCCAAGGGGGGCCTCCATATTTTATTGGCAAAAATCAGCGTTTTCCCTAACGGTATCCTGGACACAGGGTAATTATGGTAAAGAGTGATGAAAATCATTTAACTCCTACTATGGGGACAGCATCATGACAGCCAGATTAAAGATGTCCTTTATAAACCATCACAGAGCAAGAGAACATGATAATGAATGAGTTAATTACACCAGCATTTGAGGCAGATACTACCCATCTGCCGCTTTGATTAATTAAAACTCTGATGGACAACAATGAGGCCCTTCTCAGGTCTGAAAGCAATTAATTGCCAAAGTCCTCAATAAATCTAACAGCATCACTGACTGAACTGGCAGAAGAGTCCACTTTGAGCAGCCCCAGAACAGAGGCAGCAGAGCGTATCATGGAGTTTGAAGCATCCTCAATATGATGCATTAATCTTTTGGTGTCGCTGGGAGCTGGGACTTAGTAATTTCAATTTCTTGTTTAATCACCTTTTCTTTCCTCTCAACATCAGAAGGGGCAGTCTCTGTAAAGGGCATGAACTGCTGAAGAAATTAAGGAGGCTTTGGTCCTTTTTGTCCTGTGTCCAGGTTCTCCAGGCTGCAATGAATGGGTTACATTTTTGCTCTTGAGTGTTGTTTCTCCCTGGACTAGTTGTAACCAGTCCTGACAAAGAGGGATTTTGGAAATGCAACGGGAAGCCAAACTCTTCCACTGCTTCCTGTGTTCATCAATCAAAGAATGACAACAATCACCAGCAGCTGCTCAGAAAGTGGTGGCAAACCAAGTCCCTGTGGGCAGGTCAAGGAAAGACTCTGAGAAACCAGACACAAATTGTGTCTTGATTTTATCAGAGCAAAGACAGGACATGACAGAACCATAGAATATACTGAGCTAGAAGAGACCTTTTTCCAAAGACCAGAACCATTTTCCAAAGAAGGGAAAATAGGAAAGCTCTAGTGTACAACCATTTAAACCCAAAAAATGTTGTCACTGTACTGCTGAGAAAATGCCCACAGTCAGAGGAGAGGAATTAGTGCTTTTCAATTTTTGCCCTCTGTCTGCACAGAAGTTTTACAAACTAAGCACAACTACAACACAATGGGATTTTGAGGGAACACCACAAAAGACCACTTTTTTGTGCAACAAACAGAACTAGAGGATACCAGATAATATCCAAAGCCAGTGCAGTTCACACATGGGGTTTGGAGACCTTGTAAAAGGTGTTGCTTTTTCAAAGAGACGGGGAGAAAAAGCCTTTCCTTTCATTTTTATCCTACTTACACATTTTTAAGCAATACTTGCATTTCACCTCCAACAGTAACAATTGAGGAACTAAAGCCAAGACAATGATTAATAACAAATACGAGCAGTGATTAGTTAATATGGCCATAATACAACAATCCCACTGCCTGCCACTGATGGGAGGCATCAGTGCATTGGATCCTGACAGCTGCTCTCATTAAACATTGCCTCACTCCTGAGGTCAAGAGGAGAGTCCTCTGCTGCAGCAACTCAGCTCAGTGCGATGCAGCTGCAGCTTCCTAGAGCTTCCCAGGCTGGAATGGGACAGGAATCAGTGAGTTTAGATATGCTGAAGTAAATACCAAGACCATTGCTTTATGACCATAGAACAGTTCGAGTTGGATGGAAGGAACATTAAAGATCATCTCATTTCAACCTGCCTGCCTTCCAAGCCCCATCCAACCTGGCTTTGAACATTTTCAGGGATGGGGCATCCACAACAGGCAACCTGCTCCAGTGACTTGCCATCCCCACATCAGAGAGAGGGTTATTATACCCAGGGTGCATTATTCTTGCTTATTGCTGGGTCTTTAGTTCAGTAATTGAAAAGGAACTACATATCAAAGGGGTTAGACACAATCCAGTTAGCAGAAGACAACAAAATGGATTTACTCACAGGACTCTTGTTTCAAATTACAGTACCTGGTTCTTACAGCGTTTCAAAAGGCTTCAGTACAGAAATGAACTTCTAAAAATACAAGTAAAAGGCCCCTTTTCCAGTTACAGGAAAAGAGGAAAATAGTCAAGGAAAGAAATAGATCTGAATAGATTCCAACAGATGCCGTGGCCATTTGCAAATGTTAATAACACTTTATCCCCATCTGAACAAAAGAGGGTGAGAGACAGATGCCACATACATACCTACATTTCTCAGGAGAAGAATGGAAGAGAAATTAGGACAGACCAGATGTTCAAGGATTAAAATTTTTGAAGAGTAACTGAAACACAGAAGGAGCTGTTATTGCTCAGGTGAGCCCCAGCTGCCTCAAGGAATGTCTGTATCATTGAGAACAGAAGCATGCAGAAGTGCCCTAGGCATCTCAGAAAAGCCAGCTAGGTCAGAGCCATGCAAGTATCTCCTCAGAACACTGTGCTCCCCTGAGTCCAAGGGACAAGAGGATATTAATCTTACACCAGTGCATTTTAAGCCATCTTCAGGAGGCAGATAATGTGGCATGTCTCTGCAGATCAGCTGACATGACAGATAGGTACAGACATGTGCATCCACTGTGGACTGAATCCACTACTCAACCTAAGATTTGAGTCAGATTTTCTGACTCCACCTGCAGCTCAACTAAAGACCACTCAAAAAAAGAGAGAGCAAGGATTGGGGGGCATTTGGGTTTTTCACATCTTTTTGTTTTCTATCCCTTCCAAGTATCATGTATTTAACTCCTTGAATTCTCCAAGAGCCCTTCTCTTTTTGTCCAGCCCCAAAAAGCTGTACATTCAAGAAAAGTATGAGAAACCATGCTCCAAGGGCAGGGATTTTTTTCTTTGTCCCAGTTTCAGGTTTAAGCCCATTTCATACATTGACTTTTAAAGTCTTAGCTCCCTCCAAAAAATTAGGTAAGAAGAAACACTTTTCATAACAAGATTAAAACCTCACCTCACACTGTAAACAGAACCATTGTTCCAGGCTCCCTGCAGTATTTGGCCATTACAAAGTAAGATGGGGATGTGGATATAACATTAGCTTCAAATTTCTTTCTTACCACTGCTAGTGGTAAGCCCCAGTGATATTTTTATCCACTGTATAGACCAGTGCTACAGAAAAACTTGGTGTAACCTGCCACGCTGCAAAACAAGTGTCATATTGAATTAGTGATTCTCTACTACGCTTCTGTCCTGTTCTTCCACAAGCAGGCATGTAGTAGAAGTGTAATAAAAAAAAATCACTTTCTAACTCTTGTTTTATAAATCAGCTAATACCTTCCGTTTCATAGCATTATTGTCATGGGCAGTCAAGAGAAGCACTAATTAGACTGGCACAATAGACACTTGTTAACTACATTACATTTCTCAGTGTCAGAGAATGGCTCATTTGTACCTTTAGAAGCTGTGTGAGGAGAAAGAGGGGAAAACAAACCCAACTCTTCCCTGATGAAGTTCAGTGCCCAGTAAGTTGCTCTCAAACAGAGGTGCACTGAAAATGCATTGTCCCTCTAGCACAAAAGCTGAGCGAGACAAAGGGTGTATCAGCACTGAAAGATGAGTTTATGTGAAGAGCAGCACCGAAAACTGATGTTAAAATCCTGTTCAAAGCTCTGCTCAGAGAATTGACCTAAACCACCTCCCCTGAGGGTAGAACTCAGGAAAATTACAAGTAAAACCCATAAGCCCTAATCACAAGTATCATCAATTAGCCAGCAGCACATAAAGTATGTTTGCTAGCACATAAGATCTTTGAAATGCTTTTATATGCATTGTTTGGGCAAGCAGACAGCAACACCAACTCTAATGACACATTCCTGCACTGTCTCCTCCATCAGCCACTCTGCAGGAGACAGCAAAGGGTGCATGAACAACCCCTTGCACTGAAGCAATTGTGTCTGGAGCCCTCTTGCAAGCACATATGAAATTAAGCATAAACAGATGATTATATTCCTTTGATAGTTTTGAAAATGTTTTTTTAGACATTTTAAAAAGCAATCAAGGGAGTGAAGGCCTAGTTGAGAGAGATTATGTTCCATTTAGAGTGAGGATCTCAGGCATGAGACAGCAAACACCTACACACTGGGCTACAGCAGAATCCTGCTTTTGGCTGGGAGAGAGTTAACTTTCTTCTTAGTAACTGGTACATAGCTGCCTTTTGGATTTACTATAAGAATAATGTTTATAATTCACTGATGTCTTAGTTGTTGCTAAGTAGCGCTTACCCTAAATCAAGCACTTTTTAGTTTCTGATGCTCTGCCAGCAAGCAGGTGCACCAGGAGCCAGGAGAAAGCATGGCCAGAACAGCTGGCCCAAACTGACAGAAGGGATATTCTACACCCCAGAACCTCATGCTCAGTATACAAACTGGGCGAACTGGCCAGAAGGTGCTCAGAAACTACTGGGCACTGACTAGTGCACAAGCCAACTTGGTGCCAGCAAAGAAGGAAAATCCTACAATGGGTTTCCTTAGGATACCAGACCACCACCTCACTCATTGCTACATCAGCCAAGTGCAGCAGCTCTCTTAGTAGCACTACACAAATTCAGACACAGCTCCTCCCAGTGACCCCAAAAGCTCCAGTGGCATGGACTCTGTTCCAGGCCATCTCTTTTGCAGAGTGGGTGGAGCAGTATCATACAAGCAGGTTGAAGCTTTTGCTTTAGGATCACAATTTTAAGTTGACATCTCTGCAGCCTGCACCAGGTTTTGGTCTTGAAAGCATATACGGGTGATGCTCTTTTCTTCCTCCTGCCAATCTATAGATCAATATGAACCTCTTTATTCATCTAATTATAGCTGCAGGGGGGCTCTTTGCAGCTCAGGTTCATTTGTCTCCCTGTGATGTTAATACAATCAGGCACAAAGATCACTTCATTAAAAGATCATCTATGCTTGATCTTATTTGAATTATAAAAATCACTCCTTTGTCATACAAACCATATGGCCAAATTTGCCAAGCTAGATGACTCACTGTAACCCAGGGAGCAGAGCTCAGCTCCAAAGAGCAGCTGGAAGAGGAGCTGTCACTGAGTAAACACAGCACTTCCACCAAGATTCAGATGGAGGATCTATCCACTGCACAGATAAATGGGCACTCTACAATCAGATACAGGGAGGAAATGAGGAGTACTCTGCCACACGGAGTACGTGTGGCAGAATCCAGAGCAGAGCCTAGTTCTCCTTTGGTGTAAAATGATGTCCTGTTTTATTTAGTCCACCTCCCTACTATATATCCCCCCTGAAGTGCAGAAGTCAGGGTTTGTTTATTTATAGTGTGGTCAGACACTGTCCTCAGAGCAAAGGGGCTCTTCTCTAAGCATCTGGTGGCCCAGAGGGGACGAGGCTGCAAAGGAGGCTGAGAGTGTCCCAGAAAATGTAGCTCTAGGTAGGTATTTCACAGTCACCTCGTAGATGCAGTTTCCAGCTGGTCACCCTGTGAATACAAGAGCACATCTTCAGTGATAAAGACACAGACTAGAGATTAACAGCCAAGATGAATCAGGTAGAGGAAGGATTTCAATTTGAAACTCTGTTATTGCTAGAAAATGCTTTAGCCTCTTGAGCAGAACAGACAATAAGGGGGTAAGGGAACAGCACAGCCAGCCTGCCTCCACTGGATTTTTTTCAGACCTAACCTATTTTTGCAGACATCATCTGAGGACACCTACCCTCGAGGCCTGTGGGTAAAGACCAGTTTCTTTGTTAATTTTGCAAGGAAATCAATGCAGCCTTAGAACACTGTAACATCCACACAGAATATGCAGGCAGAGCACAACCTTTGCCACTGACTGTGCCCCAGCCCAAAATGGGCATCTTCAAAATCCTCCACAGCAACAATCTAGCCCTGGCTGCATCTGCATTTCTACCAATACTGATCTATCTGTGTGCATATTGCCTCTCTACATTATAAACCACTCAGCTGAAAAACAGGAGCAACACTTAATGTTCTTTTGAAAACCTCAGGATGAAAGTAAGCTGTTACAGCACTCTCTGTGCCACTAAGTTATTAATAAACACACAAAGTCCTGAAATCTTTTTAGCAGATTCTCACTGAAAAAGCCCTAACACCTGTACATGCCAGAAATCCAGCAGCAGGAAAATCTGAATCCTTGGTTCATTACTCATAGAAGTTTCTGGACATGAATTAAATACATATGCTTAATACCATAATTGCTCATACAGCTACACCATAATGGGAGTTTTTCTCACCTAATCATCCAAACTGATTTTCAGGAATGAGTGATCACAAGAAAATTCAGGGAGAGGTAATTATTGGTCACCAGGTTGACACAGACCTCAGAAAGCAGAGATTAGTTGTACAGCAGGACAAGATGAAAACCTATAATGGAGCAGCCCAGCACAACAAATTGGCAAGAAGTCTACCAGCACTGGAGAAATAGTTATGTCCCCAAAGAATGGTGCCTTGGAGCCTCCCTGGTCACCTTCTGGAAAGGTGACTTTTGAAAAGCCATTAAGACAGAAGGATTTGAGGGGCCTCATTCCAGTCCCCAAGAGTCAGAATCAGATGGCAATCAGTGGTTTTGTCTCCCAAACCTGGAAGTGCAGCACTGATTTTATCTGAAGGTAAGAGCTGGAAATGAAGCACAGCTGAAAAACTGGCTCGAGGGGGAATCATATGGCTGGAGTTGCAACATAGCAGAACTGTTTTTTCAGCTAATATCCGATTTCAAATTATATGCTTTTTGAGTTGCCTTTCCCTTCTCTTCCTCTCACTGTTCCCTTGATGCCTTTAATTCATGCAGGGAACAATTTGTGCTCCACAGACATTCCTGGCTTGTTTGGTACCAAACAAATCCCAAATTGAGTGTAGAGGAAGAGCATTCACAGCAGTTGTGCAAGCTTCCCTGCACTCTGCCACCAGAGCATTTAGAACCTGAGCAACCAGGCTGCCAGTTCTAGGCATACCTGGGGATTTTGCCTCAGTATCCTCTGTGCAGACACTGGTATCCAGAGGAAAACTGTAGTGCAATGAAGACATCAACTTCTGCCCCACTGGCTGGTTTTGTGCTGTCTCTGAAAGCACATAGGAATTCCTCAGAGACTTTAGGAAATATTTGTACAACAAAGACTACAGCCAAGGGTACTTTATCTTCAGATGCATTTGCTCTTCTAGGAATTGGAAAGTGGGGTTGATTGTTCATTTAAAGAAACGTTGCAGAGGGGCTGGACTAGATGACTTTTCAAAGCCCCTTCCAACCCAAACTATGCTATGACTTCAAGTCTAACAAAATATAGAATGCCATCTCAACAATTCCTGCCATTCTGCAGCTACTGTGTGAATGATAGAACAGTTATTTTCTTCAGTTTCCCTCATCACATAGGATGAGCTTTTGTTCCAGTCACAAATCATTTGCAGGCTGGCCTAGAGTAATTTTTCAAGACCAGATACTGGCAACCTGAAGACCAGATTCTATCACAAGGAAATTCCTGCACAAAAACTACAGCAGTTAAACTTCAGAGAAGGAAACAATTTACTGTGTATACCTCACATAGTTTTCTCTATGTAGTTGCGACTCGGCATTCCAATTCTCTTTACCCCACAATAAATCTCTGAAACTGCCTTCAGGTTTTCTGTGAAGAACTAGATTCTGCAGAATAATCTTCCCTTGAGGAGTATACAGCTGTCTAGAAGGTGAAACTGGTCCTGCCTTCCAGCACACACTCAATCTGTAACATATCCATAATGTGGTTCTCTTGATTTCCAGTGGTCCCCTTGGGTATGTGTAATTCTTGTACTTTAAGTTACAGCGACCTGTTGGTAGCAAAAGGTCATTTCTGCATGTTTTTCTCTCATCATGTTTGTTCTTTTTCACATGTTCTCTGTCTCATCACAGGTCTTACTTCTGAATCATCATCAGCTTTAGGTTAACAGGGATTATACACAACCTCATGTGTAAACCTTGAGCTGTGAGTCATTCAAATGCTAAAGCCTATATTGCTCCCATTTCCTGAGGACTGCAGAGAAATCTCTTGCAGACAAGCCACAACCCAATTACATATTGTCTTGCTGGACTAACCCTATTCCTTCTACATTGATTTTGTCACTGCTGCCCGAAGGGAACTTCACGACCATTTGCATTTTTAAATAGGTCAGTGTGTGTGTGTCTGGGAGAAACTGTAAGTAAATGCTCATTATGTAAAACAGATCATTCTTTCTGGGATCTGAAAGAGATATAGAAAGGCTGTTCTTTCCAATAATAAGCTTTGAAACCTCATCTGTTTCCTCTCCTTGCCTTTCAAAGTCATTAAGTGGAATAACTGCTTCTCCATTTCTCCAGAATACCTCAGTCTTTGTCTGTTTAATGTCTGCCTCTCACATATTCCTCGTGCCTGTGGGACACTTAATGGAACTCCCACTGTTCCATTTCTCCTCAAGACTAATGATCATGTTCTCCTCATGCCCAGGGAACATCACAATAACTCGCTTTTTTTCATTTATTCACATCCCCTCAAATCTTCCATCATAAAACTTTTGCACTGACATACCCTCTGTATAAGAAGTCTCATCCAACCAAAGTCCACTAAAAGTCTTTCAGCTGCCTTTCCTGGGAGAAATTGTAAGTAAACAACTTTCCCCAATTGCAGAGGGAGAATAATCAAGAGGCAAAGAGATTTTTGGTCAGAGCATGGTGCTAACACCAAGGTTGAGGGTTCAATGCCTGTATGGGCAATTCTCTTAAAAGTTGAGCTTGGTCATCCTTGTGGGTCCCTTCCAACTCAGGATATTCTGTGAAATTGAATAAATGGCTCCTAATGAGCCTTCAACAGAACTAGGAATAAAACCCTACTGTTGCTCTCTTAAATTCTTAGGAAATAAAACAATGAAGACATTTTAATGCAGCTAAGGAGGACACAGCCTGTTTCTCAGACTGTTTAATTTACAGTTTGATTTAGATGGACTCATTGAGGAATCACCAGTTATAGAACACACCTCACCTAGAGTACCTCCTTTACCTCCAAAGAAGCCTGACCACCAGATCTCACAGAGTTTTGAGCCAGCCCTTGTGACAAAGCCACAGACCCCTTACAAACAAGATGCAGCAAACCCACCCAGCTTAGCTATACAAATGGTCTGTGTAAGTGCAGGTGCTCTCAAGTCTTTTTTGTTTGTTAGCCAGCACAAGTACTAAAGACAGAAACCTTCCCTATCTGTGTCTCTTCAAGGCATTTCTGCAGTAAGTACATTATCCAAAGATAATGTTACTGTCTGAAAAGCACAACCCATACCAGATAAGCAATGGCTTAATAGCTACCAAACACACTGATAGTCCTGGTACTTTAAGTGATAGCACATAAAACAAAAGCAAGTTCATTAAACATATGCAATTTCCCTATCACCAAACCACTTTCTTTCCCAAAATCTTTATTCCTCTTACTCAGAGAGAAAATGCATATACTTGCTGGCTGATGTTATCTTTGATAAATTACCCCCAGCCTGCCCAAGAAAATGAAGTGAATCGGCAAGTTGAGCTGCTAGAAGATCCGATGTTAGTTAAAGGAGGGATTCAGATGATATACAAATTTGTGCAGCACCCTGCACAGTTCTGTGAAAGGTGGATTACTATCACTTGTGCTATGCTCTTCTTGGAGAGCTTTCGGCCTTCTAAACCTTGGCATTAAACCAAAATGTAGAGATCCTACAAGTGGTAACTACTGGAAGTTTCCAAGGAGTAACAGGGAAGAATCTACACCACAATCACTAGACAAAGATCATACGATTTCTCAACTCACCTTTGCTGAGCCATTTTTTATCTTTGCAGGCAGAAAAGTGACATCTCAGCATTCAGGACAACTGTGGACTAGGAGATCAAATTCACACAGGACTAACAGGCACAGTATTAAGCATCACAGGAAAATGCTCCTGGCTGGCTCTCACCCACTCAGATCAGGGCCTTCAATGCTGGCCTGCTTGGGACCACAAAAATTCTCTCCATCCCACTTCCTCCTTTTTCAGTAAGTAAAGGGTCCCTATGCATTCTGATATAGCTCCTGTAACTCTTGTGAAAAGCCAGCAAAGTATAGGGGCCATTTCTTCACATTGTGGATGCACTCACTCCATGGGGAGAGAACCTTTGTCATTTGACTACTTGCATTAGCAGGCTGGAGAAGGCATTCTCACACATCCAAGTCATAAAAAACTCCAACAATCAGGTACTAACAGCTATTTTACCTTTCTTTACCTAGCATTATGTCTGATCCACATACTTCAGGCAAAAATATCTGCACCACAGTTGGTCTCCTCAGGGGCTTGTGCTCCCTTTATGCAGACAGAAAATGTTTCTAGTTATACCCTATATTGGAGGTATTTCTGTTTTCTGTTAATATCCTGAAAGCTGCGAGATTCACTCCCTTCTGGAGGAAAATGACAGTTATTACTGTCTATTATTGCACGTTAAAATAGGAAGAAAGAATGAGACAGAGTTGGAACTCAATAAGACCATGAAGAAAAACAATTCTTTGGTTTGATATATATTTAAAGCAACAGTGAATATATTTCCATGGTCAACCTAGTAATTCCATTATAGACTCCCCAAACTTTCAAAGCAGTCCATACAGCTGACTTGGTGCATATAAAGGGGTCCTAAGAATTAATACACCAATAAATAAATATGTGACCAAATATGAGTTCTTTTTAGTGCTGTGGAATAATTCATTATTTGGTAACAGCAAAAAGTACTGTAAGTATTTCAGGTTGCTGGCAAAAGAGGTGCTTTTGATGGTCAACTGTTGAGACTTGTACTGGGGAGGCATCAGAAAGAACAAAATTAATTTTACTATGTCTTACTCATTCTCTCTTCACAAAGTTTATTGGGAAGAAGCAGATTAATTTCTATCCAGCTTACATCACTAAAGTACAGTATGTACAGAGCCAGATGAGCAAAGAGTCTATTATAAGGCACTCATCTCACAGATGCACTAAAGTTATGCCTGGTTTGTAAAAACAAAATTGAGAGCTTTTCTAGTTCCTCTTTAGTTTTTTTTTATTTTCATAAATGCAAGTACTACTCCAAAACAGTAAAAGGGAGAAGACGGAGTGGGATACTAATCTTTCTGCTTACCAAAACTTGCTGCATGGAAAAATTTTATCAAACTTTAACCTAAGCTTTGTTCAAATGTTTCCCAAGTAATTTTCTTGTAAAGAGCATCTCTGCCTCTATGCCAATTTTTTATGCAGCGTTCAGTGTGGTTTTTTAATCCTTTGGGAAAGGTAAGAGAGGCTAACAATCACAGCCTTGCCTTATTTAAATATGTCTATTTTAGTCTTCATATCAGATTATGACAGTATTTCAAAAGAAAACTTCACTCGTTCTGGTTTCCTTTATTTTCTTTAATATGCGGTAATCTATTCCTCTAGAATTTTCAGGATCAGTAATCCCAAGAAAAGTCCAAACTGGTACAGAACTTCTCCTAGAGCTGACTTCAAAACAGTGCAGAGAAATGCTATACACAAAAATTCCACTCCCCAAAAAGACAAGTCACCTCTTGCAGAAATCAGTGCTGCCTTCCTTTACCAGCATCACTAAGTGGTGAGGGCTTACTGAAAGAACTGTTTTCTTTATGTGGTAGGTCTTCAAAGCATTTAGAAACATCAGCCAGGGTGGGCCTACAGTCCCCTGCTAGTACTGGGAACATTTGTGGTTTTTAAAAAAATCTTTGTAAGCCACATCACAAGATACAAGAAAACTTAGAGGTTTCCTACATCTGACACAAATTTGTAAGTGCTGCCAGCACTGTGCTCCATTACTGTAATGGTACCAACAGAAGAGTGAAGACAGAAGGGGAAAGGAAGCAAAGCTGAAAATCCAGTGGAAATGAGTTTTCCACTGTCACAAACCAACAGTTAACTGCTTATTTCACACTGACAGCAGTGAGGCTGAACAAATCTAAACTCACCCTACTGCTTATAAGCACAGCAGCAACATCTACCAGTGTATTTGCCAGCTTAGCAACAAGCAAGTCAAACTTTTCTTTCCAGATTATCCCCAACCCTACTGAGACCACAAGGAAATTTCTCCCTTGCCTTTTATCATGTGCAAATGCAGAATATAAAAATGGCCTGTGTCTTTAGAATTCACAACTGAGATAACGGATTTTCACTCCTCATTTTCTAATCCCAAAGACCCTGCTCCAACATTAAACAGACAAGTCTGTCAAAAGCCAAATACTGGGAAAGTTAGCAAGATGTTAATCCACCCTGGCAACTGAGACCACAGTGCTGCAGAACAGGTCTCTTCACATTAGAAGTGTTTTGATGGTATGTGTAATACTTCTGTGCCACATGCTAAGGACAGAGATGAAGCCTTGCTTTCAGAGTTCTCCAAACATGTTGACACAATACTGTTGACCTGACATTCATTTTAACCTCATTAGTATTGCACAAATCCTACGTCTTCAACTATGTAACGTTCTAGAACTTATTTTCTACTGTGGCATATTGACAGCTGTCCAAGAGGACAAATTTGGTTCCCGAGTACAAAAAGGAATGAGACGAACTTGAGAACTGCATAACAGAGTTAGCAGACCCTGCTACCCTGTGACAGAGCAACAAGCCTTGTGCACAGAACTGATACAGCCCAGATACCAATCACCACACTGAGCCTACCTGTACATCCTGTGCAGCTCAGGTAGCAAGAAGATTATGCAGCAGTTCTCCATGAAGTAAATGTCTATTCCTTGATAGAAGCAATACACTCGATAGAGAAATGTGGTCAACTAAATCAAAAGAAACAAAGTAATCCCATATTCTGGTCACCAGGTTCTATACTCTGTGTGGTCCTGACCAAGATTTTCTCATCATCTCTGCAATATAGTAAAAAACTACTTTACGGGGGTGTTGCAAAGTTTAGAGTTTGTAAAGAATAGAATAAGTATACTCTGCTTCTGTTGAGGGATTTTGATATTCAGTGTTTGCATGTACACCCAGAAAAGGGGTTTTTAATAGTTTCCTTTAGGTACTGCATAGTCACCTGATTTTAGCAGAAATGGCTCTGGAGACAAAACCCGACCTTTGAAATATTTTTATTAAACAAACAAACAAAAAAAAGTGTAAAAGAAACACCCAGACAGTATATTCCCCATATTGGCCTTAAAAGACATTGAAGACACTGATCAAATAATTCTTATTTTCAGTTGAGAAAAATATTTTCTGGTGACACAAAAGCTATAAAGGTCTGCAAAAATTACTTGCTCCCTGCCATCTGCATTTGAGAAACGCTTTCAACTCAGTCAGGATAGGATGCAAGAGAGGAGAGAGTAGGTTGCTGGTTAAGGACATAGTAGCAAAAAACATTTGCTATTTCCCACACAGGAGTTGTTGGCCAGTATAAAGTGCAAATATTCCACAACATTTGGCAACTACAGATCATGATTTTTCCTTTTTTGGGGATCTTAATACCATTTTGCACAGTATGTTTATACATTTTTAATAATGAAAGAACAGCTTTTAAAGGAACTAATCTGGTTGTAACAGACAAGCATGTGTGAAGGCGCCATTACTGTCTTTTGAGCTCTGTAATCAGATTTGAATGTCTCTTTCTAAGCAGTATTTGACTGGTTTGGATTGCTCTGTGTAGACACTCCTCCATCCTGGTTACCAGTATTAACTATTGTCACTAACTATTCTGCTCTGGGTTAGCAGTTCTCAGTAGAGTATGAAATGGACATAAAACTGATTCATTCTTCCTTTTAGCACCAGGAGTGTCTACAGCAAATGTATTAGTTAAAAGTCTCGAAAATCCCAGCACATGAAACAGGAAGATGTGTAACAGAAAGGGACAAGACCCTGAGCTGCTGCTGAACTGACAGGATAGAGAACCTGTAGTACAACAATGGCTATAATTACTGATCTGGGGACAGTGTGGCAAAATCAGCACACTTGGCTCTGCTGTGTGCTTTAGATTCTGTTGTGTATTTCAAGTTATTAAGTTGTGAGTCTCCAGCCTAGATTTTTTTCCCACAAGCCTCTGTGTTGGTTTTCATGGTATTTTGTTTGGTTTAGGTTTTTTTGCTCTATCTTGTTTTTTGTTTATTTGTTTTGAGTTAGTTGGTCGATTTTTTTAAAGCATGAAAATAGAGACTGTTTCCCTTACGTAACAATAAAGTTACAGGGCTACCCCCACTAAATATTCAGTATTACCTAGTAACCTTGCTGTGACATTTCTGTCTTCCTTCCCAGGCAATGTAACAATTCCAGGCACCAGAGCAGATTCTCATTAAATTTAGCAGTGTTTAGCTAAAAGCAATACAAAGGACAAGCTAAATCCAGTGTTCTAAAGAAAGAAAAAGATGCCTTAAAGGTATCATTACTTCCCAAATACTTCAGACAATTTCAAACTTCTGTTCTAGTTTTGAAATTCAGATGACATTTATACCAGCAGGAAATGTTTCTGGGATTTCTGTTCTCATTTGAGAAAATAAAGATGGATGTACTGTCTTCTCATTAGCATCTTTTTTTGTGCCCCATCTCACAGAGACATCTCTTCCAAAACCTTGCTTGTACAGTCACCATATATCACCAGTCACATCATGTCCAGCTGCAAACAGAAGAAACAGATTTGAAACAAGCAGCATTGAATTTAAATTATTTCTTGCATGCATTTAGTGCTGAGAAAACCACGCAAATTTGGAAATCCTTATCATGTAACAGAAATGGATTGCAGAGAATTCAGTACCAATCTTCTATAAAGTACAAAAACAAATCCAACAACCTTATTGTCACATAATCATATGTGCAATTTATAGATTTTTAAAAGTACAGTCCAAAAGTAGAAATCTGTCTGTTACTGAAGTTTCTTTAAAACCATCTACTCCATCAGTTTAAGCCTTGGAGACAGATTCGTAATGAGTCAGCCTGTAAAAGATGGCTAAAATATTTATTAAAAGACCTGATATTCTTGAATTTCAGCAAGCCTGTATAGAGAAGTTTAATTCAAAATATTAAAACATCTTTTTTTAAATGTTTTTCAGTTTTCAACCCACATAACTAGCTCTTCAAGATCTACAAACTTTTTAAAATGCTATTATAGTAAATTATACCAATCCACTATCAAATGAATAGCCTCACTGGCTCTTTTGAAACACACTAGAGGACACATTTTACCCATGTTAACACCTATGTTACTACATAACACAGGATTTGCCATTATGAAATTACACACCTGGCTAAGTTTTACAATACCAAGTAAGTAATTTCATGTGGCCCTTCTGTTTCATTTCCTTACGTGTTTTCTAAACCATGCACTCTAATATCTGCTGCTTTAAGAAACATTTTGCTCTCTCATTGCACCTCTCACTTAGAGTTTAATTCTAAAGCCACACCATATCTTTATGGTACTCACCAGATCATCAACATCACCACCTTCATCTGTAGGAGGCAGAGTTTCATTTTTCTGTTCTTTTGGAGCCAAGAACTAAAAATAAAAATGTATTTATGTTATACTGAAAAAACTGAGCGCTTTTGATGTTAAATTAACAGAACGTCTCCTCTGCGTATCAAAATAAACCCACCTGTAATTAAAAACCAGGAAGGAAGTTTTTACTCATTTCTACCCTTCAAAACTACCTTAAACTACAAAAAACTTCGTAAGACTTGCTTTTAAAGGATTTTATGGTGAAGTGTGTCAAAAACCAGACAAATGATATGGTCTTGAGACAACACATGGTTAGGCTGTAGAACACCCTGTGATAAGGATGCTGCAAATATTATTCCCTAGTCCTAGGTAGAGAAAAGGAAGGTCCATAGAAGAGAAATCATTTGAAGTCTACTAAGTCAACAGAAACCTCAGGCACAAAAGGTTTTTGAGACATTAATGGCTGGAACGTGGGACTATAAATTTTTTTCTACCCATTCCTTTTTGTCCACTGTCAGACATGGGATTCTGGGTTAGACAGACTTTTTATCCATTACAGTTTGACCACGTTTATGTTCTTAAGAAATATTATGTGTAGCTACAAACTGCTCGAGGATAACAAACAACCCAGCCCAATATGAGTACATCCATGAGGGTGGCCAAAGGCTTCTTTAAGACATTTCCTACACACAGCATTCTGTGTTGAACTTATAAGCTTCCCTATTTAATTCAATTAACATTTACCAAATGAACAAAGATATGAATTTAAAAAATAAAAAAACCTACTTACATGCAAGACTGTTAGAATGCCTTTCTATTTCTTAAAAATAGAAAATTCATTATGTAAAACTACATTGCCGTAGCTGCTGATACAACTCACCATATGCCCTTCACTCAAAGCATGACATTCATATACAGAATACAAAGGTAAGTTGCTCAGATACTATAAAAGCTGAAATCAAACATACAGACAATATCTAGAGTACAACCACCTACAAATTATTTCACAGATTTTTCTCAGCCTAAAAAAACCCAAAAAAACCCTAAAATGGTAGGAAAAAAATAGCAATACTTAACTTTTACTTTAAAAAGCATCCAGTTGTCTACAAGTCTTAGTTACTACCTTTTTACCAATATCCTTAATATAAAATGCACCAGGAAAGTATACATAGCCAGAAACAATTCTGCTCCCCAAGAAAACATTGACGTGAAGCTGAGGAGGAAAAGCCACATTCCCAGACTTTGAGTCCTGTCATCCTTAAGTCAGAAACAACTTCACTATAACTCCAGATGATGAAAGAGAACAGCTAAGTAGAAAACAGCCACATTAAACAGGCTATAAATACCTGCTTAGATAACTCTTTTGTGCTCCTAGAATGGAGCTGCTGTTCAGCTGGGGACTTCAACTGTATCAGACAAAGAGGTTGTGTAAGAGGCCATGGGATTCCTACTAACATCAGCAATCTCTGAGACAACACATTTGAAGCGTGGAAAGCTTAAACATTACTTTAAATAAATAAAATATTCTGATTCTCCGCTAGAACCTAGTTACAGCTTTAGACACTGAGCAAAATTCAGTGACTTTCCTGTTGCATCCTCTACGATGAAAAGCAAATCCATCATGTTTGGGTAACACCAAAGACAGAGGATATAGGTAACCTCTACCCCACTGTCTCAGTGACCAAAGGTCAAACCTTTCCTACATCCTAAACAACAGCATCCAAGAGGAATACAGAAATCATATATTCATGTTTTAACATGCTGAGTCTAACTTATCATAGAGATTCTGTAGCTAAAGAAAAAAAAAGGCAGAGAATGTGACAGGGTCAGAAGGAATTAGAATTTCAGGATGCTGTATGTCTGTGTATCTTTTTTGTTGGAACAGTTCTTAATCTAGTCGTAATATAAAGCACATACTACGAAACTAAAAGCTAATGACATTTGTCAGCTCTGAAAGGCTTTTTGTGCCAGATCAAATTTCCTTTTTTCACATGTAATTAAGAGTCAAATGGTATTTCTGGAAGCAGCACATTTTACAAAATTTTTACAATCAGCTTTCTCATGCTAAATTACACAAAGGAACCTAAAAGCTAGAGAAATGTACAATGCAGATTTGCAATAAACTAAAACTTGAAATTTCCATCAAATATTGAACATCCAAAGTTAAAGTTTTTTTCTGAAAACCTGTTTTACATTTATGCAAAAGCAAATTACATGTAATAGCTGTGCTGAAATCCATTATCTTCCCCAAAGCAACCAGCAAAAGCACTTGACATTCCTGCTCTTTCAACCTACCAGACTATCTTCACTATTACAGGGTGGAAAAAAAATAATTTTTCTCAGTGATAGGAAAATATGCATGGATAACCTACCTCAAGCAAAAAGAAAAAGTATAGTTTGTTTGACCTGTCTAATAAGCAGCCTGGTAAGTCTTCCTTTTTCCTGCAGACAGCAACCCTATAAAACCTATAATCTTACAGACAAAACAGTCCTGAAATTACTAGCAGCTAGTAAACAGCACGTAAGAGAAAGGAGTTTTGTGTGACACAGGACTACACTGACAGACAACCCTGTGACCTACAGGCTTGCACATAACCTCTACAGAGGTGAAGACAACTTGCATCTTATTCTGCTGGGAGATACTTGAAAAAATTTAATATAATCCTTTAGCAAAGGGTATTGCCTTTGGTACAGAAAATAAATGAACCATTTCGCAATCTGCTGTAGACCTTGGAAAATGCTGGCTTTGTATCACACAGGAAACCTGTGGCAGGGTTTAACTGGACCAGAGAGGACTAGATTTTATACCAGCCCCACAATATCAAGATAAAATATTCTATCCCTGCAGATCTTACTCCAAGGAGAAGCAGTCTTCCAGTTTCTTACTGAAAAGGTCATATGAACCCTTAACAGACAATGGGAATTAGGGTTCTGGGTTTGAATTTGGACAGTGTGAGGAAGTGGTTATGTAGTGAATATCTGCAACTGCCAACTGCTTAGTTAGCAAGAGATGCAATCCAGCTACTCTGGAAGTTAAGGGAACTGCCATATTACAGAACTCTGCTGCAGAACTGATTTCCTGCAGTATCTCTTGCCCCACAATTTAATCAGAAGATACAGTTATTGTACATTGTATATATATTGTAACCTTCAATCAATCACAAAATAGTTTCTTGTACTGTAATATATGGCGATTGCAGGATGATGGCAAACAGAAATGTAAATTTGCAGTCAGTCTACAAATCCTTTGTTCCAGCTTTGCCTGGCAGCTGTGAAACCAGTCCTTGGTACTCTATCATTTGTGCTGCATTTCTTTGCAGGCACAGTATTTTTTAGCCACCACAAACTCACAGTGAAGACAATGGTATGCTGCTAGGTCTTTGTGCTTAGCAGAGATTTCCTTAAGGAACAGTGGCTATTTCTCACAGCGTTAGCACATTTTTTGAGCATCAGTGGTAGTTTCAGACTAGAAAGTGAATTTCTCAAGAACAATATCATCTTAGGAAGTTTTCAAGTAAATTCTTAGCACTTAAAAGTAGATAAAAAGTCTGATATTCTTTAAAATCACCACTGGGGGAAAAGTTGCTCTATACATTTATGTGTAATGAGAAATAGCCAGTAGGTCCTTCATGCCTAGAAAAATCATCATACTCAGTCTTTTGTATCCTGCACATGTGCTCAGCTATCTGGACTCCAGTTTGTTAGCTTTTCATTTTCATGACATTTCTGTGCCTTCTTCACCTTGAGGTAAATTGTTACAGATGAAAAAACGAGTTTCTAAAATACAACCTTTTTCTGCTCATGATCTAACTCATAGAGAACCTAATTCTACCCACTTCTGGCTATTGCTAATGGAAAACCTGGAACTTGCAAAAATCAATGTGGCATCCTTTATAAAAGCTACTTCTCTGCAAAATTGTAATTTTAGCCACAGTTTTACCTTCAGGGGGTCTGTGATACAAGGCCTTACTCCTAAACTAGCAGCCTGATACAAAAACATCCATCTTACCCTCTCCACACAAATATAATTTTTGGCAGCAGCTCTGAATTCTGCTTCCTTCCAAAGAGAAGGCACCATTCTGTCTGTTACAATTCAGTCCTTTGTAACTGGGACATCCTTCATTAATCACTGTAGTTACTGAAATGCTACATATCTGTAGAAATTATACCTGTAAATAGTCCAAAACTCCCCTTTCCAAAAGGATCTAATATTGTCACCCACAATACCCCCAGCATCATGCATGATGTCCACCAATCCACAGGAGCTGCATAAAGTGGGAAATACTGGTATCACTGCTTGTATGGTGAAGACCAACCACAACAACTTGAATTGCTGGAGTTCACAAAACCTTAAAAAAAAAAAAGTATTGGATTTCTGAAGTCATGCTACCAGTGAGAACAGCTTTCTTTCTTTGAAGTTCAAATAGTGATCTTACATATGTAAATAGTACTCTGCTGTTCCACTACACTGAGTTGCTGAAGTTCCTGTTCTTTGTAGAGGACATTATTAGATAATTTCAATACATGCTACTTCTTAAAGACCAATTAAAGTAAAACACTGAGGTACATGCTAAGGTATTTTTGCTCTGAAATGCAGAAGTTTCAACTGTGTGGCAAAAGAACATTATTATTTCTTCATATGGATCTTACTTCATTCAGATGAAGATTTATCCACGTAAGAAAGTCTTCAGTTCCACAGCAAAGGCTCTGTACAAACAGATGCTCATTAAAAATACGGTACCTTTTCAGCCTCTTCACCAGTCACTGAACTTTCCTCTGCTTCATCTTTGGTGATCAAAGAAATTCTGTCTGAAATAAAAAAAGATATATAAGAATATCGTTAGAAGGCTTCCCAAAAATTCACCTAATGTTAGAAGTGAAGAAAGTGTTCCACATTCCAACTTCTGAATGCATCATCACCAGCAAAAAAAAAAAAAAGCATTGCTCAAATGAAAACGTGACTTGCATAAGTGAGTCAACTATGATAAAAAATATGATACAAAAATAAATTAACGAGCATATTCATAAGCTTGTGGAAGTATCCATTTAGGAAACTGCTAATATTGTGACAATCAAACTAATGAGACACTGAAATCATAGATCACAGATGAATGCTGAAAATCTATCAGAAATTACACTTTTAGTCATTCAGAGCATGCTTTTAGGTCCTCAGAAAAAATGAACTCCTAGCATTCAGACACTTGTGCTGTGATTAGCTTATCCGACTACCAAAGTGCTGGATCTGCCTCACTTGGCTCCTTGGCCATGCCAGCAGCACCACTTTGTACAACATCCGAAAAAAAAAATTTAAAAAAATCTCCATTTCTTTTGATGCCAATAGTTTTCCAGTCTAGCTCATCACTTGGCTACACAAATGCTTGTGCATGATTAAGCAGCTGTGAGTGTGAAAGCAAAGAATAGGAGATTCATGAACTTCAGCAGCAGCCTAACTATCCTATCACCTTCATGTGTCCACAGAACTACATGGCAGGTTTTCATGAAACAAAGGAACTTGCCAAACAGATCTGCCTTTCTTCTGAGCCACCAACTTATTAACTTACATCCATCTTCTTTTGGTGAGTGCAGTCACTCACGACAAGGCCCAATGAACACCACATTTGGTAGAAAAGAGGGGATTGACCAAATAGCAAGAATGAAAGAAAACAGGACTTCTGCTCTTGGTAGCAGCAAGTAAAATGAAAATTCAGCTGCCTACTGAGAGCAGCCAGATTATGAATAAAGAATCACAATTTCATTTCACCATGTTCTCAAAGGAAGATAATCTATGCTGTATGAAAATGTCATCTCTCTTTGTACTTGGTTGGTTGATTTTTTACTCAAAAACATACTCCAGTTTGTAAAAAACCCTCATTTATACTAACTAAAAACTATTCATGGCTTTGAAAGATCCACATTTGCTACTTTAAAAGTTCATTGGTTTCTTTTTCCAAATTTATACAGAGAAGGTCCCCATAGCACTACTGAATCCAATATCCTTGTCAGTGTTGTCCTTTGCTGTTTTTTTTGCGTTGCTAAACAAATTCCCATCCTGCATTTCAGAGAAGTTGGACAAAGCAGACATTACAGCATGTCTGGAGTTCACCACTTTGAATGGTAGCATACAGAAGCATATCACTACATTTTATAGCATACACCCTTAAGAGATACAGCTGGGCACTTAACAGATTTCCTTAGCATTGATATCAAGTAAAAATAAGAGTATGACGTAAAGGATTTTTTTCTTTTAGTCCACTATATTTCATATTTGTGAAAATGTTCCTTTATTTATCACTTGCGTAGTCGCTGAATTTCTTTTAGAATGGCACTGCCGTGTATCTCCCAGTTTAATCATGGGGAGGTGTCATACTACCATGTATTCTGTCCTGCAGGTTACTTAAACACAAAATGATCAGTGACACATTTCAACACTATCTATGACTTTCTGAAAGCTTAAACTGCAAGAATATTTTTATAGCTCTACTGCATGAGTTTTTCCATTTGTTCTGAAATTGTGTCTTCTCCTTACCCCATAACATTTAATTTGTCTCTTCTTCCACAATTAATTTACCACTTCAACAAGACTTGGCAATGCATTATGAATAATACTGATACGAAACTACTGATGCAGAAAAGGAAAGGAAGCAGTATTGATGAAAGTTGTTGGTTTTTTTAAATAGGCTGTAGGAATGAAACATATCAAAATGCTACAGTGGGGTTAGTCTAAGTGCCCCACTGCTAATGAAGTTTTGTTACTTAATGGACAAATGCATAATACAACTAGAAATTGTTTAATTTTTTTTAAATACCATCCTACCTTGTACCATGACCTCCCAGAAATCAGCTAAGGCTTTATCTTCCAACTTTGATTTCAGGGCCTGCAAAAAGTCATTAAAGCACTGCACCTTGGACAGCTGAAAAAATATAACAGCAACTGTAAGCAAGAAATATTAAAACTACTAAAGAGTACTGCAATATTAATTCTTCATAGAGTCATTTAACATGGTGAACACAGCAGTCTCTACAAAATTCGGGGTTTATTTCTATTAAAACCATGAGTTCTAAGGAAAGGTGAGCCACAAAAAGTGCCTTTCAGGAAGCTAGAAAGACTTTCTTGTAACTAGCTTTGTTGAAGAAGAAAATTTTAGGATTGCATTTTTAACTTGCAAGCATCAGGTCACAGGCCTTCTGTTTTATGTTTAAAAGAAAACAAACAACAGCAATATCAGAGAGGCTCGTCCCCATTCCAGTAACAATAAAAACCCCATAAAATGCAACTCTATTTCTAAAATTTGAAACATATTTAAAGTTAAATTATTTTTGCTGCAGCAATAAATTATAAAGTTTCTAATACAGCGAATAGGCCCATCACGCCTTTAATTTGAAAGGGAAGTCAGAGAATTCACACAATAACATTACCTTCATGGCCTCCTCTCTAAAAACTCTGATACAGTCAATTCCTTTCATGTAGTACTGTGAGCCTTTATTTTCCAGGAACTGATCAATGCGGTTTATCAACTGCTGACTCACTGGAAGACAAAGGAAAATTAATTAATAAATAAATAAAAGAATAGACTTTCAAAGGAAAGAACCAAGCTTTTCTTTTACACCTCTGTTTTTCTATTCCACAGGCATCTAAGTAGTTAATCACACCCACACTGCCTCAAGCTACACAAGTTGATAATTGTTATCTAAGCCAGTGACAATTATTTCAGCCTCTCTGGAAAAGCCAGATATACTAGGAAGAACCTCAAGCATGTCCACAGCATACTTTTCCCTGAAAATCAAGAAAAAAAGGAATGGCATAACTTGATCGATGAAAATTTGAGATCCAAAAGCTCAGGGAAAGGGATTAAATTCTGCTAGAATGTTCTCCAACAGAAGCTTATCCCCTAAACATCATTTGCAACGGATGCGTATTTCAATAAAAGCATTACATTTATGAGAAAGGTGTAATAATGTCAAACCAACATGTGCAGGATGATTGCTGTTAAAAGACCTCACTGTTATTGACATCAGAGTACATCTTATCTCTTCTACAGGTAGTTTGATAATTTTTTCATTACAGCAAAAATGTTTATGATTATAGAGATTATAAACTCTGTGTGCCTGACAGAAAGAAGCAGAGGTAATCAGTGAGACATGCACCAACAAGAAGGGGAACACCAGTTTTACCCTTACTCCTAAAAGGTAGGTAGCTGTAAACTACTGCAAACAGACAAGAGAAAATGTCACCCAAGAGCTCTGCAAATCCCCGCTAATTTCTGCTGGATTTTAGTAATTTACTTTCTCTTCATGTTTACTTACAGGTGAGGAACTGTCCAACTTATCCTCCAGCAGACACCACAGCCAGGGAAAAACCAAGTATGAGGAGGATACAGTAATGATCTATAAACTCAGAAGCATTGTGAAAAGATTGAATAGGGAGGTGATAGTCCCCTGCCTCTCTCAAAACAAGAGCCAAGAACTGGGTTAAGAACAAACAACAAAATAGGACAGCTTGAAACATACATCAGTTAACCCCTTTACCACAGGCTGATTTAAGTTTTTACAGCTTAAAACATGTTTGAACAAATTCTTAGAATTCTTAAAAGAGGATGTCTATCAAGAGAGATTAACAGTGCTGTTGCCATTGAAGAAAAAAAAAATTCAGGAAAGCTTTTTGAACAAGTCACAGCATCTGCTTGTCCTGTTCTTGTACTGTTAAGGACAGTGGATTGGCAGAAGCTTTCCCCTGACCTACAGTCTGTCCCAGCTCCAGATGTTATGGGCATAGATGTCACTTCAAGTACCTCAGATATGGAAGCATCAACAAAGAAAATCACATCCCAGAGTGGTGGAAGAAACAAGAAGTAAAAACACCAGGAAGGAGATATTGTTTAAGTACTGTGCTCCCCTCTGCTCACTGCGAGTATGCACAGCACTGGCTGTTATATTATTTTCTATAAAATGCCTAATTGAACTGAATCTGAAGGACAACATCTCTGAATAGTGTGAAACAAGGCATGTTTGATTATTTCCCACTAGCTTTTGACAGTTTCTAGAAAAGGAGGCAGATAATGGTTCTGCCCAACAGCAGCTACAGCACAACAAACTGTGCTAAAGTGCCTACTGTGCCAGAGGTAATCAGCTCACTCTATTTATTTCACCAGTAGCTGACAAACTAAATTGAAGTCTAACTACTTAAGCTTCCCAAGTTAAGCCAGTCCGTTTTTTTCATGGTTAATGATTTTCTCATTAAATGTTCTAATTTCTTATGAATTGCACTAATAAAAGCAAGTCCTGCTGGTGTTTTCAGTAGTGGTGGTGTTTTTTTTAAACACTGCCTTCTCATTGATGTGTTAAATTAAAACCCCAGGCACTATGAGGGTGCAATAAAAGTCTTTATTGTCAGAATGATTCCAGCATACCGCTTGAAATTATCAGACACTCTACTATTTCTTTTGCATTTAATTTTTTAAAATCCCTTTCCATTTGATTGCCCTGGCAGCCCTCAGAAGAAAAGACTTTCTTGCTACTGACTGTGAGATGACTCCTTTTGAAATCTGTTTTAAGGAACCAAAGGAAACCTGCAATGTTTTACCAGGCACTGACAGTCCATAATATACACAGCAAGCATGTTACTATTTAAAGTCTCATTCCTCTAACACCCTGAAATAGCTTGGCTAAAAAGTTGCTTCTGTCCATTGGGTTTCCCTTAAATGATAGGCCAATGATGGTGGAATCTAAAATAGACAAAAATTCTTAAGTTCTGATTAGGCTACCAAATTACTTCAGGGGGCCAAAAGTAATACTAAAGGCAGTAGGTAAGGATTATAACTGGAAATATAACTGGAAGTGGTTGCTGTTCCCTTACACTTCTAATCTGAGAACTTTGTTGATTTCCTGCTGCCTTTTCATTAGTCTGAATCTTTGGGTTTGGATGCTGCAAAAAATAGATATCCCTGTTTTAGGAGCAAGGCATGTTCTGCATAAAGACGTCTTTTTAACTAAGCTGTGATAAGCATTAACTCTGATGTGTCCCAAACAAATCTCAGGCATTGACGTTTTGAAGAGTAGGTCCTTGAGTTACAAAGTGACAGCCTATTCAGGCCACTTCTATGTAATTATAACTTTTTTCTTCTCTCCCAACTTCCCTCATTCCACACACATTTAAGGAAGTGAACTAACAGAGTTCCACATTTTGCCTTAACTGGAATTTCCAACACTCCTAATAACCACCACATTCTGCAGAACAACTCAAGAAATTTATCTCCTCTTTCCTCCTTCTACTGTACCTGACTGGTTAGATAACAAATATAGTTATTAAGAGCTGGAGAACTGCAGGAAAAAAAAAAACCCCACAGAATAGAAGATCTTTCAGTTCTAGCAGAATTTAATCCCTTTCCCTCTGGCATTCAGATACATTTGCTACTCCAAAATACATTCACCAGTGCTGTCATTTTTTGTGAAATATGCCATGAACAATTATATTCACTTGTTATCTCTGAACAGCTACAGTACAAAAGTGCAGTTATATATTCATGTTTGTTCAGTTCAGCTCTCGGTCTTGATCACCATACCAAACAGATTACACAATAATAATAGCCAAAACTGTCTATTATTGCAGCCCAAATTCAATTCCTTGGGGATTCCTCCCCCCCCCACCAAAAAAAAAAAAAATCAGGTTAAGAAAATAATTCTTCCTTTAGACAAAAGATTCCCATTGTTGATCTTCTGAATTACGTGCTGCTGGGGGAAATTATTTGTATTCATGGACAGCACTTAAAGTACAATTCACTGACAAATCAGTTAAATCACCTGATAATTAATTTTAAAATACTGCTGTGTATCATCTTTCTAGAACTGAAAAGAAGATAGAAATTCTGATCTGAAAACTGTACTAATTTTTAAAGACCTCCTTTTCTTTAAGCCAAGAAATAAGAATTTGAAGATCAAAAACTATTGGCTGTTGAACTACTCCAATACCCTACGAGGTGCTGTACAGTTTTGAAATGGTGTCTCTAAATGCCCTGTGAGTATGGATCAGAATTACTGAGGCTAGCTATCTGAAGGACATATGACCCAAATCCCTGCTAAAAACAGGGTTCACTGTGAAACGGGTGGCTGAGTGCTCCATAGACTTTAGTTCCATGTAGCTCCAAAGACGGAGAGTCTCCAAGTTCTCTGGGCCCCTTTTTCTGTATTTGAGTCCCATCATTGAGATCTTTATTATCTTTTTCCCCATAACATCTAATTCAAATTCTGTTTGTTGCAACTCAGAGCTTTGAGTCTCACCCAATCACTATGCCCTTCAAAGACAAATCTGGCTTCATCTTCTCTGTGAAGCAGATACACAGAAAACTTCAAAGTGATTTTATATACTCAAGTATTTGGTTTGCAAAAACTCTTCTAATGACTGAATCATTTTCATCAAACCAGACACTGCATTTGGCCTACCTAGGAGCAGAGCATGAACAGTCTCTAAAATATTCAAAAACATCCAGTAAGATAAAAATGCAGACAAACGGCAAAAACACGCCAACCAAGACTGAAATTAAGTATTAGCTTTTTAAAAAACTATCTTAGCTCCAGGAAGGTAAGTAACTATACTTATTTCTACTGAAAATCTTGCAATAAAATATCATCCTTGTCCACATGCAGTTACTGACTCCTTTATAACTATATTTTTCTAGAAAAGAATAAAAATATTAACAAAGTTATGATAAATATAAAATTGAGAGCTTAGTGCAATTCTTAGGTACATAAATATTGAGTTGTCATTGCAGATTTCTCTCCCAGAAGACAATCAGTAAAATGAAAAAGCTTTTTCAATAACAGGATTTCAGACAACATGTACTCAGACAAGAATCCTGTAAGATGCAATGAAATGTGGCCTATAAACTCACACAGAAAATTTACAAATCAAAGAAAGTACTATGCAGGTGTCAAAATCTTTTTTTACTCCCCTGGTTCTATTTTCTACAGAAGCCTATGAAAACAACACAGCACATCAGACATGATCTGCTCTCCAGAGATGCAGACATGGACGGAAACCTCCAAATAGGAGGATGAGCTGGTAGTCACGTGGCTACTCCTTTGACATTAGAAAGATGGCAAGCATTGACTGCATTTCAGAGTCTTCTCTGAGAGCCACGGCAACAAAGAAATTCATTGTACACCCTTGGGAGCAACAATTAGATTCTACTCAGGTAAACTAATCTATTTTATGTGCAGTCATTGACAAAAATGTCAGAAGCTGTTGTGAGAAGACATCTCTTTGTGATGACTGTACACTTGTGACTTGCTCAAAATAAGACCTGCATAAAATGACATCTCTCTGGCCATGAATGCAAATAAGAAAGTAAGGATGTCTAGAGGGGAACACAATTCTAGTTACATGAGCATCAATGTTAACCAGCAAGCTGATACCATCAAACATAACTCCCCATGTAACCCTTAAGCAGCTCCCTACTGCAATAACCTACACAGTTTTCAGGTAAAACCAAAGTCAATTATTGTTTCAGGAATTGAACTGCTAGTCCAGAAAACCTATTTCTAAGACCCTTACAAATCTGAGACTCTTTGATTTTCTAGAGACATGTATTTAGGTATTAGTGGCCAGGTTCTCACATAGCATCAGACATGGACTAGCTTCCACTTAAAATTTCTGCTATGAAAAGTACAAACCCTGATTAACAAATCCCAGTGAGGGTATTGCAGGAAATGTACTGGTACCTATTTTCAATGATAAACATATCATCAGGACTTCCAACAAGCTGTTTCGGAAGAAAAAGAAGAATAATCCCCTTGCCATTCTCTGGTACTGCTAACTTTATAATTTTGGTGTGGGTGTGCCATTAATTAAATAATTAAATGCAACTTAATTTAAAAACAACTCTAGTGTCCGTATTTAAAGCACAACTTTCCCTACTACTACAACTTCTCCATCTACTAAAAAACCACCAGCACCAACCAAACAGCTGAAAAATCTGTCTCCTCCTAATGAAAAGACTGCTGTTATTTTAAAAGGTGAATGTAAGCTCTATTCAGTTAGGAAGACTACAGTAGATGTCTTTTTAATACAAGAAAGAAAAACAGAATGCAACTTAGCAGTTCTCCTGTCTGCATCCTGACATACAAAATGCTGCCTTTTTTACAACGAAGTGTTTGAACACTACATTTCTTTTCTGCAAAGAAATGTTATATTTCTTATGTTCTAGCAGAGGGAAAAAAGTTTCATCATTAAAGAACAAAACTATATTAAAAAACCTCTTAGAACTACTGAATAGTTTTAAGGCAGAATTTACTATTTACATAACCAAAGTGCAATATAGCCAGCCATTAAAAACATGCCTGCAATGTTTAATGTATTAAGCTACCTAAAATCCTCTAAACCACAAAAAGGATTATCCATAAGAAAGAGATAATACACAAAGCATATTTTTATTTATAGTGGCTTCTATCTCTCCTTTAAATGGGTGACTGCACTACATTCTGTTTAACTACACCTTATCATTACAGAGCAGATCACATAGAATAAAAGCAAATTGCTCAAAATTTCAGAACCTTCCAAGCATGTACTGCAGTTATCTCCAGCACAGCTACCAAGTGGACATATTTAATCACTTATTCTAGTTAAACCATCTTTAAGGTAATCACTATATTTATATCTACTTTAGAGCTTTCCTACATGATAAAATTTATCACTGTAACAAAGTAGTCAACTGTGCCACCGTTTCTGTATTGTACAATGCTTTTTTACTGCATCTTAATATATTGGGAGATTTAAACACAAACTCCAAATATTTTTTCAATAAATATCTTCTTCTGAGTCCAATGAAAAATCCATGTAAAAAAGCTAGCTGGCTGGCTTAGAGGTCTGGAAATTCTGGAGAGAAATAGCTACGTGGGCTTTAACAGACATATCACAACTCAATATACTGCTAAACACACTCCTGAAACTACATCCAAAAGGACCAAAGGCCTTGTTGAAATACCCAGCACGTCACTTAAGCACCTCTGCAAATCTTTCTTTGAAAAGGAATGTGACATTAGAGGCTATTTGGCAGATCAGGTTTACCCTGCCACAAACTGCCCTTTATGAGATAAAGGACCCCATCCATCTTGTGCATTCTTTTTAAGACACCTTTCGATTACATATATCTCTGTACAGCTATCCCAGGAGGGAAATACCATACAAACAAATGATAATTCCATTGCATTTTCAGACTTAGGCCATGCAAGACTGAGCTTGACCTGTGTTTTGTGTTCTTCATCTCTGAGATGAGTCAATGCACACAGACCTTCCTCGTAATTCCCAGATTACACATACTACCTGCTTATTCCACTCTGAATTCACCTGTGCTTTCCTTCACTCACAAGCAGTAAGAAATGATGTTTGCAGGTAAAGATTTAAGTCGCAGGCATGACAGTCTCTTTTTTGTTAATGGAACATGAGACAGGTTTCTCACACACTACACACACTCAAAAGCTCTCCACTTTAGGCCAGAAAGATCTCAGCAATGAGAAGCTGAGGTTCATTCTGAATGAGGCAGTCAATGAATACCAAGGGGTTTTCTCTTAGAAAACACCTGAGGGGTTGCTCAGGTGCCTCGATGTAGCTGTCTGGTGCCTTCTTACCCAAACACAGCTACATTGAGACATTTAGTTGGGGAAGGCAAGTACTGACATGGGAATGACAAATGACACCTTCCTTGGCTAAGTGACACTACAAGTTAACCTGTACATTCCAGAGCAACTCACATTGCACTAGAAACTTATGTTTAGACAAATGGACTGCATTTACTGAACCCTGAAGGTGCTACTAATATAATTAAGATAGACAAAAGTAATTTACCATCTTTGAAGTCAGCATTTTTCTTCCCCACCAGAACTCGGAAATCTTCTGCTGGGTTAACACTGCCTACCTACAAAAAGTACAAAAACCAATTCAATTGTCTGCCAATATCCATCCCTTTCTTCTTGTCAGGTAACAAGAATCTTTAAATTTCTTTTTATTTTAACATGAAAACAGAAGCTCTGTACTTCTCTGCATTCAAACTCAAAAAATGCAAGTCTTACAATGTGTATTAATGCACAGTACTCCTGGCAAAATTTGGTTATGGCATGAGCAAGATGAGCTCACTCTGCTGCACCATTACAAGCTGACCTCTTCTCTGGTCCTCAGAAGACCGAAGCACAACAATTCAGGTTATCTGCTAGCTCAGTTTTGAGATCTTCTGTAGCACAGACCTCTAAGACCTCCATAATCCCACCAGATGCTTAGTGAGGAGAGTGAACTCCCAGGCACATGGGTACAGAATCAGTGGTTTCACACTCCAATAGGAACCTCAAAATTAAAAGCTTGCACTTCAATAATCTAGGCTTTCTGGCATAGTCTGACATCTTTAAGCCAAAGCTCTAAATGGACACACAAGTGCAGAAACCTTTCAAAGGAACTAAATCCAGGTCAAATACAAACAAATACTGAAAAACAAATGCATTAACTTGAGGGGAAAAAAATCAACAACTACATTGCTTAAAATTTCCTATCAGCAATCAGAATTCTCCTAATTTTTGAAAAATTTATATGCTCTGCTGTCAAAATAACTCATGCACCTTGCAATACATTTGCTTGGTCTTGTCGTGGTCCTTTTAAATCTGGCTACGTCACTTTTCAGGAAATATCAGAAACTTCTATCAGGAGTGCAGAACATTGAAATATTTTCAGATTTTAAATATTTTTGTCCGTAACAATAATGCATTTTTCAAAATGAACCTTAAAGAATAGCACACTTGAAAACAAGTGAAGTTAGCTCATTTTTTTTTTAACAGGAAAACAACAAATAAAGGAAAGTGCACAGTTATGATACAGGTTTCATCTACCCACAAAATTAAATTATGTCTATTGGCAAGATGAAGCCAAAATTCTGATTTAGACCCACAATTAATGCAGAGAACAACATCTAAAATCACAGCAATACCTCTGATTAAATACACAGAGGCAACTTCTATGCTGCGGAAGATATGAAAGACAGCAAGAACAAAATTCAACCACTCGGCTCCAATTCTGTTTTCTTCAGATCCCCAGACTTTCCTTTTAGAGTTCTAAACATCAGGGGAGAATTTTATCCTAAAATATCCACAACTGATAGAAACTTGTACTAACACATGCCTAAGGGCAGAGAAAGTTGTCTTTACAATCTCTAGCAGAGAGCCTCAAATGTACAAGTAGACAGTATTTCAGTCATGTTTCAGCTAGAAACTCTCCTTTTATCAGGAACTCTGTATCTTCACTATGATAGAGAATGAATCTTCCCCTTTAATAATCAGATTTGTAAAAATATGCTTACAGAGGTGATATTGCCTTCAGCAAGTTTCATGATGCTAAAGTGTTCTTCCTCATCTTCAGTTTTCGGTTTCTTAAGACTGGGCTCATCTTCACTGCAAATGAGAAGGACAAAAATGAATGTAAACACTTGAAGTAGATTGTCCTGCCTACTAACTGGGGAGCAAGTAAATTAATGAAATACACACTGAACTAAACTTTATTCCATAACAGCTTCAAAATCAACACTTAACCATGCCTCATCTGTCCTCCAGGCTGCACAAACCAGACAGCAGAAACAGAGATCAAACTTGATTTTAGCATAAAGCGAAGGCATCACTTGTTAAAGGTATGAGATTATTCGTGCTTATTTCAGGTGTGAATTTCCTTATACAGACCTTCTTCATCTTTCTAAATATAGAATAACTCCAATCTAATTATTTGGAACCCCTGTGTTGAGTTAACCTTGATAATTTACAGTATATAACGTAACATTTGGTATTCTCACTAGATTTTTTTCTAAACATGAAATATCAGTGAAAATTTACCATTTTAATAAGACATTAATTTACTGTTCAATCACTACCTGCTAGCTTCTGTCTTGGAATTTATAGCCATTACAAACCTGTTTACACAGTAGCTTTTGAGTCTAATGACCCTTATTCTCCATCAGCACATGAGAGCTCTGTAAACTTCCACTTAGATTTGTTAAAACCTGCTAGACAAAGTTCAGTTAGGCAGATCAGAACTCTTAGGAACATTTTAAGCTACATGTCAAAATGCTTTCAAGAGACTACTTGTTATTTTTAAAAAGCTAATTGTGATTTTGGGCTAACTTTCTTGCTTTTTCCTTACAGGTGATAGAGCAAGGTACGCATTCAAACTAGGAACTTAATTCTAACATGTAACATGCTGCAGTTTAAAGCACATCTCAGCAACAGAAGAAAATCCTGATAATCATAAAAGGAGAAGAAAATCAGATGCTGTCAGGCTACTGACACAGAGATATTGATTTCAGTTTAAGAGTGACAGAAAGCTACTCAGCAACCCAAAGGATTGTGGATTTGTGTTCAAGGAATCCCAAAACAAAGTAACAAGTTTTTGTGAAAAATTCTACTACTAGGAAAGAAGAAAATGCTTGATGATGTAGGGCCAAAGCCAGAGATCCTGGACTAGGAGCCCCTTTTCCTGCTGCAATATTAGAACTGATTGCAAGAGCTACATTGCATGTTACAGGAGCAATCAACTATTAGAAAGAATTTGTGGAGTCTTCCTTTTTGCTTTCTATAGCACATACCTCCCCTACTTTACAATCACTGTCTATCTCACTTTGTTTCAGCAATCTTCTCTGTCCTTTACTTGATTCTGTCACTACCAAAATGAAATCCCTTCTCCTCAGCAACTCCTGTCATTCAGCATAACTTTACTTATCACTCTAGGAGAAATGATGACTTCAGTTATGCCTAAGGACAAGGATAGGATACTTTTGCTTCATTCTCAACTCCGCTGACTTTCTGGCTAACCTTGATCAAGTTGCTTGACTGTTTTGAACAGCCAGTATGTCTCTCTGTAGAAGGAGAAACTGATACTTATCAACACCAGAGAGTGTAGAACCTCTACTGGAACCAAAAATCTTGTATATTGACATGATTTGAAGAAAGGTGTAAAGAACAACGGAAATTCTCTTTTAGAATATTTTCCTCCAAAAGTATATGGCAATCAATTTTCTTCTTTTTCTTCCTGCATTATTTTTACTGATTCAAAATGCTTTGGTATTGGAGGAAGGAGAAAATAAATGATGATGCTGCATTTAACAGCCTAGGACCCAATCTACAGTTGCCATTAATCAGTGCAGCACAGCAGAAACTAATGAATCCATAGCCATTTATACCAGCCAAGGATCTGACATTTAGAATATGCACTGATTAGCAGTATTTTTAAACTGCAAAACGTGCAATTACTATTTGAGAAAAATTAATAAAATACAAGATTAATTTAAAACACCCACTTCTACATTAATATAGAAGCCTCTCACATCCTACAAAGCTGGATGAAATAACAGCCTCTCCACAGCCAACCTAAGAATGAAAAAGTAAAATGTTTTCTATTTTACTGGATTTTTTTTTAAACTACAGAGATCTTAAGCAAAAGAGATACAAATGAATACTGAAATCTCTATTAAGATATCATGCCTACACTTATGCAGCTTTAGTCCCATTAGACCTTAAAAACAGAAGAATCTGGTCAATATGATGACAGGAGATACAAATTAGTTTTAGAAAACAAAAATAATGGTCAAGACATCTTTTTTCCAAGTACTTCAGTGCAACCTAAATATCTTAGTATTAATAAGCTGAATCTCACAGAACCATAGCATGCGGAATTATAGAATGGTTTGGGTTGGAAGGGACCTTAAAGATCACCTACTTCCAATGCCCCTGCCATGGGCAGGGACACCTCCCACGAAACCAGGCTGCCTGAAGTCCCATCCAACCTGGCCCTGAACACTGCCAGGAAGGGCATCCACAGCCTCCCCGGGCAACCTGTGCCAGTGCCTCTGTTGTTCAATATTTTCCTTAATCACTGTTGCAGAGTGATGTACTTTTCTTTATCCAGTGAATAAGTTAGGTCATCTCAGCTTTTCCCCAAACACAGAACAAAATCATACAGTTAAGCCTTCTGTTGTAGCAGTGATAAAATACTACCAGTCCAATCCATTACTACAGCAATATCATTTTTCTGCAATTTAAAAAAAAAACCAACTTACTATCATTCATTCTTCTTTGCATAGTTCAGTCTGTATCCTTTCACTTCCTTTACAGATTTTTTTAAAAAATAATTTTAATGCCCTACATCAGTTTCTATCTAAATTACTTTTACAGCTGCTTTTATCACTCCACTAAAGGAAACCAGTTTTTAAACATAATAGATTTCCTTCTTGCTTGTCAGATGCTTTTGGGAAGACATATTTTAAAGCAACTACCAGTAATGGGTCACTGCTTTTTGTTTAAATTCTCTCTCTAGCTTGTTTGAGCCCAATATTTTTGCCTTTTATTTCTAAACTGGCTCCATCACTTTTTAAAATATACCTCTAAATGTACATATGTACATAAACCCAGAGAAACTGGGGCACGGAGTAAAGAAAAGAGAATTTAATCAGTATGAATTCACAGACACTCCAAGGCAACAGGAACACAGTGAAATCAGCAACAATAAAAAAGCCATGTGTTTCCCAGTCTGTAGAGAAGAATGAGGTCATTAGTCTTGACCAGCAAAGTGAGGAGTCCTGTGTCATGTCTTCCCAAAGACAAGGTCATGAGAGAAGACCCAAACATCCACCCAACCCAAAGGAAAGGACATAACAGCTGAGCTAAGCAAGAGCTCAAAACACCTCAAATACATCTAATCCTGATGGATTTTGTGATTCTGTGACAGGAAACACAGACATGAGGAACTTACACATTGGCTCCTAGCGTGTCCTGAAATGCAACAATATGAGCAACACTATTCACAAAATTCTCCATTCTGTGGTACCACAATATTCTCTATCCATCAGCATTTTTTCCACTGTGTAACTCATTGATTTTCTGTTCAAAAGACTCTGAGCCTGCTTCATCCAGCAAAAACAACTTGAAGTGTAAAAAAAAGAGTTTCAAAAAAATCCATAATACATCTCCAACTTACTTGTCTTTGAAGATGTCTTGTGCAGTCTTCTCCTCTTTTTTCTTGCTAACTTCCTTTAGGGGGAAAAGTGCTTTTACTTTTTCAAGAGGAGCCTGACACCTTTCTCTTACCACACAAGGCATCTCCAGCATTTCTAAAAGGTGCTGTTCAATTGGTGGCAATGGTTTATCAGGGTGAAAAGCCTTGTGCTGCAAACACTGCAAGAAACAAAACAGTCTGAGCAAAGTAAAACTTTCAATTACATTAAAAACTTTTAATGTAAAGCCTGTACACCATATGGTAACTGCAAAATATCTCCAATATTAACATGCTACCTTTGTATTGCTGAAAAATATTCTGTCTCACAGTGGATTGAAAGTCTATGATCAACTGTTTAAGATGATTATTAATGACATTAAACATGACTACTGGTGCAGATGAGTGTTCCCAGACACACTGGGATAAATTCTATGAAAATTATTAGAAAAATCCGAGGAATGAAACTGCCATCTGCAACTGTTCATATTTTTAGCTCTACTCTACCTTTAAAATGCAGCTCTCTTATAAAACAGACACATGGGAGAGATTTCTATACATTTCAAAATTAAGTAATGAGATCTGTCCTAATCACACCTTCCAGTTATTGTAACAGTTTAATGTCCCTCAAAGAAAATATTTCTTCTTGGTCAAATAAACTCAGTATGCATACAGGAGCAATGTTCACCTGTTTAAGAGTAAATGGAAAGAGAGAATACTAAATGTGCACAGGTGAGGCACAGATAGAAATATGTCTGGAACTTAGCTTTGAAAAGAATAGGGAATAAAGGGGCCTGACAGATGCACAAAGTTGGTACAGATGGTGAGAGCTACAGAGAAGGATTTTTCACCCAAGTGTAGAGTCGGTGCAGACAGTCAGGGAGCCAAGCAGAGGGGGAGAGACGAGGTTAATGAGGCAGGCTACAGAAATTCCATGGAGGGCTTTGAAAACAAAGCAAATATCTTTACAATTCTGTGAAGTGTGGGATGGCAGGAGAGAGGTGTGTGCATTTACAAATACACAGATACCAGTGCATGCACACAAACACATCAAAACACGATGTACACAGGAGACAAATTTTTCCCATGCCCACTGCACTGGGTGCTTTAGTCACCCATGTGAAGGTACCTACTCAGTAATCTAGGAATTCAGCAAAGATTTGCTCCCTTGATGGCAGTCAAACATGACATTAATTTAAAAAACAAAATCAGAGCAAATAAAAGCCCCTATTCACTCTGGAAAGGTGCCAATACAGAAAATTGAGACAATATTGACATCAACACTGATGTGCTTTCAGGTTGCCATTAAGATTCCAGTCCATATTAGAATTTACTGTCAAAAGCAGGCAGTTGTACAAGGCTACTGATTTGTAAACACTTGTAATGATTTAAGGTGTAATTATTTTGAAAGAGAGTAAAAATGTTGCTGGAAGCTGCAGTAATGGCTCTGGTGATATAAAAAAATGTATAAAGAAAATTAGGTAATTGAATTAAACTCACAAAGCAAAAAGTCTAAGTCTGCTGTTATGCTTATGTGTTTCAGGCTTTCGTAACTGAAATCTTGATGTGTGCAGCTGCAGGAGCTGAGCAGACTGACTGGCAACAGCATACACTTTTACCTGTTTCTAAAGTAGATGACTACCTCTGAAAGCTGAGATGGCAGGTACAGTCACAACTCAGGTGCTAAATGGAGACTAAGTTAAAAAGACAAGCTGGAGTTGCTAAACCAACACAGTCCCTCTTAACCTTGCTTTCCCTTCCCTCTGTGTCCAGCAAGAACCACTCCTACCTTCACAGCCAGAAGGCAACTCACTGTCACTGCATTCCAGACTCACTGCTCTGTTCATGGATACTGTCACAAAGGCACTAGCTCCTCACTGTCTTCATAATTTCCTTACATTTCCATTTTGAGACATAGCCAGCTTTCAGGAACAGGGGTCACACAAGATACTGGTCAATGAATGTAATGAAGAGGGCTTCCCATCATTAGCTCTGTGATAAGCAATGACATATATGTACCAACAGACCAACAAGTCCATCGTCATATAGAACCAGCACTGCTGAGCAATTTGTTTATTTGGCTAGCAAATAAAATGCACTGCATTCCCCAGATGTCTTAGGTGCTTCAAATCCCTGCATTTAAGATGGACAACTTAAACAATAATGTTGGAAGTCTGCCACTACAAAAGCTACAGAAGTTCACTTAGGTTTTTTCTGGAAGCAAGGAATAAAAGTTCAAAGTCTGGATATAGGATATTCCTCATCTTCCACTCCAGCAAGCATTAACAACTACTTTTCACCCACTCTGTCATTTCCTGATGCCTACCACTACTTCCAGAGATATAATTTAGCTTCATGTTTTGTTTAAATTCTGGCTCTTGTCACATATCATTCCAAATATCTTCATGAGGCAACAAAGCAAGGAAATGAAGTAGGAGTTCATCCTTTTCTTCAGAGTTATTTTTCAAAACCATTTATAGGTTCTGTTCAGCCCAATCCACTTACTGGCTACAGTCAAAAGATGAAGCAGAATTTTTCTTCATAGTTCTTAAGAAACCAGCAGTGCCACTTGGCCTAAAAGTAAAATACTAATAATCTAGAATATTTTTGCAGCAAAGGAGAGAACAATTTACACAGATGAATAGCAATTTTGTAATAAGACAAACAAATGGGGCTGAGTGCAGCCAAAAGAAAGCACTAAGAGGGCTGACAGTTTAGGGCTTTCTAAACAGCAAGGACAGGAACCGTATCCTACCCAATATATTCAGTCAATAAATACTTTTTCTACCAGCAGCATTCACCCTTACAAAATCCTATTACCCTCTAAAGAAATTGGCAAGTTACTCAGTTACTCTCTTCCAGCAGCAATTGACTCAAGTGGCAGAAAAAACACCATCACACTCTTTCAGGAGACAAATAGCACACCTAAAAAAACATCTTTCACTGACAGGTGACATCCACTAAAACAAAAGAATGCAAAACCCTATCTAGCAATATAACAGAGGAAATTCTATCCCCCAAGTGTTTCGTTTACAAGCAAAGCCTAAGTTTTGTAATAACCAAGCTTAACAATCCTTCCTAAAATAAGAGTTGTGCCGAGGTCAGTTCATTTTAAGTTCTTGCCCTGCAATAACCTCTAACTGATCCAATCTTGCATTCAGTTACACCCTGTCTTGTCAATATGACTGGTAGAACTTGAAGAGAACGCCGAGTTCTTTGGGTGTCAATCACAGTGGGATTTGAAGACAGTGGGCTTACATGTGTTCCAGAAACATAGACTGACCTTCAGATCCTTTGGTTATTTTGACAACACTGAGGAAGCAAGGCTTTGGGAAGCTAGGGTAAGTTTTCCTAATTTAAAAAAGCATCTTCTTCCTACTTGCAAACTGAAATAAATCACACGGAATTGCTGAGATGTGATGAACACGACTGCTATAATACCATTTTTGGTCAACTTTCAGAGCAGAGTCACACATTCAATACATCTCCATGGTTCTGTACACAGTACAATTCTGCAGTTGCTTAAATTGCAACATAATTTTCCTTATTTTTGAATTTGCTGTGTCATTTTTGAAGCACTTGAATTCCAATGTATAATTAAGTCTCTCATCCTCTCAGTTGCAATAAAAGTCTTCATGATATGAAAGGAAAGTAAATCAAAATGGAGACAGCTTGATGTAACAACTGCAGGAAGTGTGAACTGTTCTGCTGGCTCATAAAGTGCATCAGATTAGACACCCCAACAGAACATTTTAAATGTCAACAATGTAAATAACCATTTATTACTGATCCAGTTCACCTCGGACTGATCTGGTTTCGAACACTGCTAGATGCAACAATGCAATCACAGAAAAGTGATGGGACACAGAATGAGAAGCTGAAGATATTACAAATTTTCAGCAAATTTTTCTCCTCGTCCAAAAGCTGAAGACTGAATCTATGTCCACAATACAGTGCTAAGATGCAAGTTTTTATGTGCCTAGTCTATGTGCCTGTGAGTATCACTGATGCTGCTGCAGACACCACAGCACAGGTATAATTTCCCTTGCTTCCTCGAAACTAGGAATTTTAAAAATAAATCTATGGCAGGGACAACACAGAAATCACTGGTTACCACATACTTTAATGCCAGAGATTTATGTCTTCATTTTCACAATGCAGATCTTTCCAGTGTGAATCAGAGAAAGACAGAAAGGTGAAAAGTTTCAGAAAAGAAATTTTTAAAAATTACCATACAGTTCATCTCACCTGATATAACCTCTGAAAATGAGGGTTTGGGATTTTGCTGGGCTTAAAAAGGTCTTCAGAAGTTTCTCCATCTTCATAAACCAAATTCATAGAATCAATCAGTGAGTCAACAGCAGATAATTGATCCGCTAAGGCAGCAATTACATACAAAGGAAGATTGAATACACTTGCAGATGGATGCATTACTTGAAACAATTTATAAATGAAGACTCACTTCACAATGTGATGTTTTCACCAAGTCACTACATGCCACAGAATACACTGCAGCTATAGTTGTGCTGATAAGAATATTGATAATGGACACAATAATAAACCCCTGCTTTATTTAAGAACTACAGTGCAAAGTCATAAAGCCTTTTTCTTTTTCTCCAAGACCTCAATTATTGTTGCCTTCCTGCTTTCACTTTTCTTCTTTTTCAAGACTTTTTCATTTGCAACAGAAGGTTTATAGGCCACTTAGAAAATAAGGAGAACAGTTGGTTTGCAAAACTAAATGGCGCAATGTAAATTTTTAAAGTTATGATTGCAAATTAACACAGTTCACAATAGCCAGCTACTGCTTTGCTAAGACAGGTTTTAGATTCGTTATCAAACTGCTGGTTACAGGCAAGAATACAGAAACTGTTTTAGAAACAAACCAGCATGCTATATATACCCTGATGTGCAGCTGCCCATTCAATGCATCTCATAAGAAATGAAAGAAGCGGGAGTGGATTTTAAACTACATCCACTTAAGACTCATTTGCTGTGCAAAACTCTCAGGACAGCAAGTCAAGCTCCGTGTAGCTGCATGCTCTCCAAAGATGCCATCAATCTCAATCTGGACACCAATAAGTGCATGGTTTAATAACACTCCATAGAAAATACCATCTTTACCTTTGTACATTATATTAACAGCCCATACTGCAAATTGCTACAGTTCCAGCTTTGCACCAACAGAGCAGCTGCCCCTGTTCTAACTGTAGCCAGCTAATCACAAGCTGTAGATCCCACAAGGTTTGGTCATTTACTCCCACAAATGATTTCAAAGATCAAAGGATACAGAGGACTAATCTCAGCTCTCTATCACAGCATCCTGTGAGACTAATGATGCCATAACATGAGCCAGCAGTCGTATAACAGGACAGCTGAAATCCTGCCTGCAAACTTAGGTCTGCTCAGCGTGCAACTGAAGTGGCAGAGCTTTAATACACATTTACACTTCAAGATGACATCACCGTAATGGATACCCAAATACCTGGGTGTTTTTCTCAGCCAAAATAACAACAAAACTTATGTTTTTGTTGGAGAGCCAAATATTCTAACTCTTTTATAGCGTCTAAGAAGAGAACAAGCAGGTTACTCTTCCAGTTGACCAGCAAATGTCTTACCTGTAGGAATGTTTTTTTTACTGTTTTTCAAGGATGAAAATACATATTGTCTTAGGTCTTCCATATAGGGTAGCTGCACATAGATGAGACACTGTGCAAGAGGAATGAAAAAACAACTGAGCCTGAAGGGAAAAAAATTGTATCCCCAGAGTGCCATATAATGGTATAAGAACATAAGAAAAATCTGAAAATGTAATGTCAATGTGCATCAAAATACTTAAAATATTTACAGAGCAACACAATTTAAATCAGAGTAAAACACAGCGTTATATTTTATGACATAGTGATGGCTACACTCATTTTTCTGCTCGTGAAATAAAGACCTCCCCAGCCATCTGATCCGTTTTTCTTGTGCAGAGTTCCAATTATCCATGCTTAAAGTATCCAAATATACTGGTGGTTTGGGAGGTTTTATCACAGCTTACTGTATTTCAAAGTCAAAAGTTTGGTTTGGTTTTTTTAACATTTCTCTGCCTCATTTTTTCTTTATTCAATTACCTCCTCCAGTTCATACCACCCTAAATAATTGCTTTCCTTTATGTTTATACCCTGAAGATTGCTGTGTCCGCCCCCACCTCCGTCACTGCTCAGCCATGCTGCCCATATTTAGCTCTTTCAATAGTCTCTCGTAAGAAAGATCAGGGGAAACATATGCTGCAAAAGTTCTGACATACTGTGCTGCTTCTGGGTCTCTCTGCAGAAGGGTAAGAGTGTAGAATTACCTCATATGCATCCTTAATATATGGAAAAGCTACTCCAATTTGTGGGTTGCATCTTCTATCATAAGCATAGCGCACTACAGCCACCACTTGCAACTCATCCAATGCACGAACAAGTGCAGAAAAAGCAACTGCTGCATTCTGGAAGGAAAAAAAGTCTACAAAATCATGCAAGTTCTTAATCATGATATGCATCTTTCACAGGGAATTCAACAGCATTGATTTAGTCAAGACTAGTTTCCATTTCAGCTGTAACTTCAACAGTCATTTTTTCATGTTCATAAAGCAAAGAAGCAGAAAGGTCAAATTTCATCACGATAGTAGATCCATTCAAAGCTCAGCCAACTTTAGATTCAGCATGTTCCACCTTTTTCACCAGGTGTGAAGAACTCTCAGAGGTTTTGCAAGAGACAGAGAAAGGCAGGGAAGTCAGACCCTTAAAGGAACATATGAGAACACCACAGTGAGCTTTTAACCTCCAGTACTTTGGAGGTCTGCTCTAACTAACCAGAGACTGGGCATAGCATCGCTCTGCATGAGAATGGACTTAAGCACCAATTTCAGGTTCCTCGAAACCTTGCTCAAACATACTATCTACTGGTTTTTCATTATTCATGACATACTGTACTCTTTTGGGGTTTAATCCAACTTCTTTTTATCCTACTGGGCGATGAAATAAGACATTTCTGTCTTCTAAAATATTTATTAACACAGAAAGACAGGACAATCTCAAGCTTCAATACTATTCTTTTTTGTTCCACAGCAAAAAACGTTCAGCATTAAACTTCAGTCCACCTTACCTCATCATCTTTTGCTGCAAAGACCTTCAGAGCCTGGGTGCCCATGTAGTAATGCCTCTGGATCTACAGATTCAAATGGTCAAGAGTTAGCCTGACCTAAAGAAAAGGTCAATAATGTAACTGGACCAATCAAATTACAAAACAATTAACATTACTCAAGTCAGAAGCCACTAAATTTAATTACAGTGCATAGAGGTTATATGTCTCCTATCTCCATTTATCACTTAATAAGGATATTCAGTCATATCAGGTGGGATATTCTCACAGCTTCTACTGATGGGCAGGAATGAAAGGCAGTGCTACTGGCAGCTGTTACCAGTCTGAATTATACTTCAGTAATTCAAAACTCAGGGCGGAAAACCACAGTAGTTCATACAAGACCTAAAGCAAACTGACACCATATCTATGCTATTAAATATAGCATAGGATACATCAAATATTATTATATTTTATTATATTAAATAGCAAAGATGCATCAAAAAGTAGTTGCAAAATGTCACATCCTTAATTAATAAAGCTACTTCAACAGCAACCTGGAGTTATACAGCTGTGCTGGCAAAGCAGCACTTCTGTTAGCATAGTTTATTCTGTTCATGAACATGGCTGAATCAAAAACAAACAAAAAACAGTTTCATCAAGGGGCATCACTGGAATAGCTGGAGCTACAGCAGCTCACACACATACACACAGAAACCCTGCAATTATAGAACGCCTGTCACAAAGATCACACACTACTATGGACACTGGTTAAAATAACCTCTTTGTTAAAGAAAAAACTCTTTGAATTACAGTCTCAGAACTAGTTTCATTATATCTTTGATTTTTCTTTCATTCACTTAATCTTTTTACATTACCTTCTTTATTTAGTAAATTACCATAAGGCTGTTGAAATAATTGACAACCTGCACCAGAGCAGAGCTGTTTACTGTACTACAGCACCATTCTTCTGCTCAGATTATTCTACTTGCATTCCTTCTTTCCTGTTCTGTCTGTAAATGTTCAGGAAATTTGACGTTCAGTATAGTGTAAATAACTAGATGTGTGTATCACTACACCTTTTTCTGTTTGCAAAAGAAATTGTCCTTTTGTAATATTATTGAGTATTATTTCTTGATTTACACGGCATGGCTTATAAATTAAAAATCAAAGTTTAAGTGGCCTCTGATCTTCTTTCCTGAGGGATGTGAACAACTCAGGAAAATAATATTAGGTGGTTCTATTCCTTATTTAATTATGTATTTGAAGCTGTTCCAGTTTTTTTAGTCAATAATTAATTATAATTTCCACCAAGGTTTTTAAAAGAAACAATTGAATATAAAACGTACATTTGAATAGTGTCAGTTTTATTATTCCTAACAATAAAACTTAGGAGACAAAACTTAATGCATGGGTCTTGAAAATTCCAGCTGTAGTTAAAACCTTCCTGACATTATCTATACACTGTAATTTTAATCCTGCAAGCACATCTGAATAATTTTATTCCACTGATGGGATGTGCAGCTATTACTTGGCACAACTACTCACACTCCTGGCTACAGAACCAGAGCACACTTTAAGATGTAATTTCTATTTGTTACGAAGTCCAAAAACTAGGGAAGTACATAATAAAAATTAACTGAAAGCATACAATATTTACTACATTGAAAATTTTTAAAAACAACTTGCTAATTCTATTTATGTGACTCAAAAATATTCCTAAAATTAGCTGTAACCCTACAATTATTAACTATGTATTTGAAGGTATTGCCACAATATCTGACCAATGATGGGAAAATAAAAACCATGTGAAATAACATTTGTCTCACAGGAACACTCTATTCTTCATCTTTTCTTAGTTTCTCTTTTCAAATAAAGTCAGACTAAGTCGAAACAGGAGGCCAACCTCCAGCATAAGAAAACTCTGCACACAGTGAAATACATCTTGCAGAACTAAATGACAATACTAAGACTCAGCTGGAGGCTAATAATGTATGAAGAGATCCAAGAAATTGTCTCATTGGAACACTGGATTCAGACACATTTCACTTATTAGATCCAGTTTCTGGTACAGGAGGTAGCACTCCCTAACACCTCTCTGGCTCTGGCCAATTAAGGACACATAAACTCAAGCCTGAGATGTTTCCTTGATCAACCATTTGCAGTGCACAAGTTCCCACGTTACTCAACAACTAAGTTTTGAAAGTCCTCAGGGAGCAACCAGGTTACAGTTTCCAGTTAGGCTGCCTTCTCATTTTCAGTAAATGAACATAATTTCCTGGCTCCTCAGTCAATATGTTTTGGAACACTGCACTGCGGTAGTCTAATGACATATCTAGCAATATGCACAAGGTCTCTGTGACACCAGTACTGTAAAGTAAGAAGATGTTTAGTTACACCCATATGGGAGCAAGCTCCCACAGATGCTTCCTATTTCATTAGCATCTTTCTTTCATGGTAAAGGTGATGATGCCTTAGCCTTTACCAAGGGTTCTACTTTGTTCAGGCGGTGAGAGATTTCAAAGAGCTGGATGGGTGGGAGCTGTCAGAACAGAAGGTGTAGAACTGCCCTATGATTTCATTTCAGTTTTGACTGGTGAAGAGGGCTGGGTGTGGTTAAGTCCAAAATGAGTAAAGTTTCAGTCACCCTGTGAAATATCCTGGAGAAAAAAGATGGGGAGCAGCTGAACATTCACAGCAATTACTTGGCACTCACATCGCTGTACTCTCCTCATGTGTCCTGCTTCAAGAACAGTTTTGTTAAGTCTTTGCTTAAGGCTTTGCTAATGATTAAGCCCTGGATTTTCTGAAGGAAATCACCTTGTGCTGGATAACTTTTATTAAGGTACTTGCTTAAACTAAGTTTCTTACAACTGTCAGGAACAACAAATAGCAAACTCAATAACACAAGCAGAGGTAAGTGCACTATAAACCCCAAGTATCTCATGGAAATATGGAGTTTTTGAATGATGCTACCTTTGTCTAAGTTCTAAGAAGTCTTCACTGCATTTAGGTTTTGTCACAATAGAAAGAAGAAGCAAGCCATCATTCACAAACTTATCCTTACAGAATTGAGAATGAATGGAGTCAGTTTTCAGGTTTGCTTTAACATTACTTGAATGTTGAGGGAGAAACTTCTGTTAAGAAGCAGCCATGCTCTTGGCTGGACAAAGCCCAGAAAGGCTGCTGCCTGAGCTGACAGAACACAGACCATCTTCTGTTGCAGGTTTGGCATCACTAATAAAATTTGTGAGATGAAATGAGACCACAATACTTCTGGCTTCACTTAGCAGAGATCTGAGTTCAGTGGCTCTGGCTTCACTTGAGGGTCCAACGGCCACATTTCTGAGCTTCTCTCCTTTACAAGACCACATATTGCTTACAAGTACTAGAATCAGCAAGGAAGGCACCCCTACAAACCTGAGTGGAGATGCCCCATTCCCAACACTGAAACCCAATACAACACCATGACTTCAGTGAATTCAAACCAAGATTGACTGTCTTGAATAACCCAGGAAGCTGAATAGGAGGATATTTAGTATCGCACCTGAGAGGATCTAGTGAATCCCAAAACAGAAAAACACTTTCCTTCTGTTTTGTACCTCATTTGCTCTTCATCTTCCTTGGAAAAAGGAACTATATCACTCCCATACCGAAAACCTGGAGAACAAGAGAAGAGCATCTGGTAAGCATATGGGCCTACAATTTTAACACTGAAATTAGCTCTCTGAATATTTTAACAATGCATTCGTGCCCCACAGCTATGTTCCACACATGCTCATCAAATTACTTTCCCTGTTAGCAAAAAAAAACCACACACCCATAGACACATTTTGTACTTTGCAGACAGCAGTTGCACTCCTTGTACAACATTTTATGTAACACAAGTACCCTCAGAGAGCAGGAAAGAAAATAAGGGAACATCTTGCCTAACAAAGTTACACTCACAGAATAGATTTAAGCAAATCAGAATAGATTTCAGCAAATAGATTGCAACACTCTCTGCAAACATAATACAAGCAATCTCAAACATACCACAAATCATACCACATGAGGTGACACCAGAAGACATTCAGAGAATGAAATGTGTGAACAGTGGCAGCAAGGCACACAATGGAAAACCAAAACACTCTTGTATGCAGAACCAGTTTTTCTATATATTTCTGGTTTTTACTTCCCATGTCATACATTACAGGTGTATCTCCACAAAATAGGAAGCTGTAATTTCTCAGAGGTATTATCTGTTACAACTGCTTATTCACCTGTCTCAGCTTCCAACATTCTCCCTGTAACATCATCACTTCACTACATTGCCACAGACTAAGGATGATATCCTCAGATGTGAAGAAAGCAGAAGGAACAGATAAATCCCTGGATGAAAAACCTATAAGCAAATACATTTCCTACAAACTGAAAAGCAAACACACAGACATAATGAAAGAAATTTCAGTAGGAGTGCTACAAATACAAAATATTGCCTAATTATGACATTTCTCAAAAGATTTGCAGAAGTCCAGGAGGCATCAGTAGCTCTTTTAGTGTTAGAAATATCACACCACTGACAGGGAAATCTTTCATCTCCTTTGTTCACATTGAACTGCTCACCATTTCTTTTACTAGTATCCCACAACTACTTACTAACTTAAGCAGTCAGAAGATTAGCTGAGACCAGTCAGAAATCCTTCCAAATGCATTCTCTGAAAGAAGTGGATTTTTTTACACACAGTTTTGAAGTTGTAAAATGTAACTAGGCCATCTTTTAACCATCATTTCTGGTTAAAGAAGGTCACACTGTTGTTGGGACTTTATCTGATATTGCTATGAAACACCTAAAAATGCTAAAATTGAAATAGATTAAATAAAAAAATACAGCTTATTCATATTTTCAATTTATGTTATTCATTTGACAGCTCTCTCTATACTGATACCTGAATAGTTCTGCTCTTTGTAGTTAATATAGTCGCCATACTTGCGTAGGATTGAAACAGCAAAGGAAAGGAAAAAAACTAGTAACAAAATGTATCTACACAATCACAAAAAATGAAATAGATTTGCTTAACTCCGTTTTTAAAAGTAAGTACACTGTTTCCTGCTGTATCTGGGGCCTGTAGTCTTCTAAGGAAATTAATCTGCTCAGAAAGAAGCTGCAGGTGGTAAAAAGTATTCTGCATAACACTACTTCAGATTGATCCTCTACTGTACAGCAAAGCTAGTGCTCTTGAACACTAAACCCTCCTCTGATGGCTTCATCTTTCCAGCTGCAGTATAACTGGAGCAGTTGCTCATCTACAGAAAAGCAGCACTATGCAAGCATTCATGTTATCAGCACAACTGAAGATCTAAAAACCGAATAGTGGTAGCTGACCCACTGACTACAAAACTGAGTATGGCCCTCCACAGAGAATAGTTCAGGAAGCTGTAGTGCCTTCCAAGTTCCATCTGTTATTGTTATCATCATTATTATTGTTATTGGTACTATTATTATTATTCCTACTGTCATTATTATTCCTATTATCGTAATTCCTATGACTGGCAAAGATTTTTAAAAAATATGTGAAGACAGAGTGTCATGTAACAGTCTCTGTGTTCCATCAGCTTACAGAGCTTACATTCTAAGATAAAACTAAAAGGCCCTTGGGTGACCTAAGAGTCCAAGACATTATATTCCCTTTTTCTTCAGGGGGTACATAAAGATGTCATACCTTGAATAGTATCATCTTTCTGAACCTCTGTCTCATCATCATCATTCAAGCAGTAAACAGTTTCTTTCTGCACATCCTCTTTTCTGAGAGTTTTAGCATCCACAATTGCCCAAAGCTTTTTCACCCTCTCTTCTGTGACCTTGATATCAGAGTTCAAAGAAAAAGAATGTTTAAGATTTCAGTGGGATCCAGAGTACTCACCAGAACACACAAAAATCCTTAGCCCAAGTGCTACATTGTTTTGCCAATAAAGAACTAATAAAGACAGTGTCAGATAACACATCTCTGGCTGCCACCTCAGTGCTTTCAGCCCTGCTTCATCTGTATGAGATGGGTGACATGTACACATAAGCTGTAGCACATTGACTGCACACTTGTCCTGGTTATTCATCAAGCCTGTAGGTTAAGCCATTTCTGGAAAGCCTTTGAGTCACAAGATACCATGTAACTTCCATGCTATGCAATTTACTGCCTCCAACTGTAAAAATACTTTTGACAAATACAGACTTAATGCTTTTGACAAAGCATTAAGAAATATGTTAAACATACAGTGAGACTCAATGTTCATACAGCTTGTTCAGCCAAGTTTCCATCAGACTTACTACACTATAGGATTAAAATACTTTATATTATTGCAACTTCCCCAAAAGGCAAAAAGATCCCAGTTGCATAATGGGACTGGGAAAGGAAAGAAGGAATAAGTATTTACGATGAGTGAATGTTTCCAGCTACGGGGAAATAAACCTGCTTTCTTTTCTCTCTGCTTAAGCGAAATTGATGGGATAGTTAGTGCATGAGAAGAAAAATGTAGAGCTGAGCAGAAAACAGTAAAGACAGAATAGATTATGTGAGTATGACTGCTGTATGACCTCAGGCCAGTCACTCAGTTCATGTTGCTTATTCTCCCAAACTTTATTTTGTCTGTAAACGTCTTTGGGAGGAGACTCTGCCTATTTGCACTGGTCTGGCACAATAGCCTAATAAAAAATTATTATTAACTATAAATAGAAAGTTGATGTCTTTCAAGACTAGTATACCCAGCTCTCAGAATTCAGATATATTTCAGCTTCATAACAGCAGACTCAGTCTTGTGTTGAAGTAAGAAATCAATTAACCTCCATCTCACCACATCCATCAATACTGCCACACTACACAGCTACCTATTAACTATTCTATAACTAGAAATTTGCACATTTTATGTTTTTAAATACACTTTTTCCTAGCACTGATTAACAGAACCCTATAAACCCTACAAAACAGGCTGGGCCAAAGCTCTGCCAAACTGTACAAACAAGCTGAAAAAACAGACCTTTTATTCCAAGTCTGAAATAACAACAGATGTGATTTGAAACAATGGGTGGTAAAACATTTACACCCACCATTTTACACACACATATCCAAAATTCCTCTCATGTCTAGGACTTAAGAAACATATATACAGTCTCACATATCACTGATGCTGAAAGTAAATCTTCAATCACACCACTTTTAATCAGGGTAATCAACTTCAACACCATTAAATGCCAGACTAGCCAGCAATTATTCCTACTTCTGTACCTTATGGAGTTCAGTTATTTAACGTGTATGATTAAGTTAAATTGTGGGAACCGCAATTTTAGATGTACTGACTTCTAAGCAAATAAAAATCTCTATCCTAATTATTTGGATGTTGTTTTATCTTTATTTTCTTATCTTTAACGAAAAAAACCATGCAGCTGCACCTAATTTGCTGCTGAATTACACAAAACCATATGATTTTATACACTTACTGCTTTGTAGGCCACAATCCTTATAGACAAATTAGGACCAATAGTGAGCTGGCAGGACCAAGGCATAGGCTTTCTTTCCATTTTCTTAAACATTGAGAGACGTTCCAGGCTCTCTCTAAATGCAGGAATCAGGAAAACAGAAATTAACACTGATGAACTGTAATAAAGTATTATAGACAATATACTTTCCTTAAGGAAATGCAGGAGTCCAAATTGTTTCAGCTTAGATTGCAAAAAGCATTAGCAAATAAACTGTATCAATAATCTTATCATCACCCATTGTCAGAAAAGAGAATGAAACAAAGAGGTGGTACAGTAGATTATCCCCATCTTGAGCCTTTTGATGGTGTGACAGTAAGGCTTAAAGGCACTGCGTTAGGTCTAGTGATAAAACTACACAATTGCTTCTTAAGCATTTTACATTTATCTCTGCTCACCCAATTAGGGCATGTAGGGAGCTGAACAACACAAATTAGAAAAGGATCTCTAAGTGGTAAAATGCCTTCTATAATGAAGCTGAAGAAATAATGAATCCAGTTTCAATTAACAGGATTTTGTTTATGTAGAAATTAACTTTTGACACTTTTTTTATACAGTACTAATGAACTCATTAATTTAAGGGCATTCTGTAGAGTGAAAGAAGTTACTTCAACTATTTCTAGCCTAAACAGCAGATATACAAGTTCAAAAAAAACACACAAAAAAGAACTGTAATGAGTTTATACTAAAAAGTGTTAACGTACTTGCACAACTTTTAGCAGTGGAGCCCAAAATTAAAAATTCACAGTAATTTATAATATATCATTGAAAATACAAATAGGCTTGCCCTCCAGAACAGCTGTCAGCTAATATAAACTGTATTACATAATTGGCTGTAAAATTCCAATACAGAGAAAGCTCTCAAATTTTTTTTCTTTCATTGCATGATAAAGCAAAGATAAAACAAAGTTGAACTCCTCTTTTTCACATTATGATAAAACCTGGAATCTATCGCTGTCTTGATTAAAGTATTTGTCTGGCAGAAATCAAGATCAACTCCTAAAAACATCAGTAGAGAATTCAACTTGGCATTTTACTTTTCAGGTTTCCCAGTATGAACTGGGATATTTTATTTAAATTCTAAAAGCATAATGAAAGGCAAAAATGCACTGGGATTTTTATACAAGATAAACATTGGATTTCCTCTTTAATTTTTTTTTCTTAGGGCAAAGAAGGAATGATTTTTTTTTTCTAGCGAAAAAGACATCAATACAAGATTTAAAAAAAACCAACCTGCTACTACATCATTAGGAGTACTGCAACACACACATTCAGCGATAAGTATGAAAATCAAATACATAAGTGTCAAATGCCTAAACATTTAATTTAATCTCAATTTATTATCTCTATCCTTTAATTTCTTATATTAATAGAAAAAAAAATGTTGCCTGTTATCAAAGATGAACCAGCCAGTGAATGTAAATGCAAATGTACATTTCAGCTTGTGTTTTATGAACACAACCTTTCCGCTCTGCTCTGCCATCCCTTCCCCCAAAACCCAGAGGCAGCAGAAGTACCTCTTGTGTAATAGGCTGAGTAGCATAACTTAAAAAAAACACAAGATCTCCTCACTCACTTTCCTGGCATGGCTAATTTATTTTTATAAGAGTTGAAATATTTTTACCAGCAGGAATAATGAAACTAGGAAAATGGAGAGTGTATTTGCATTGGCCAATTATCATGACAGATTTGCAAAGCTGACTTCTTAAAGCTTGATAAGCAACTTAATTGCATCTAAAACCTCACATATTCTTAAAGAACTTTTCCAACTAAAGCTTTAATCTACTAGCCAAATGTCTATTTATCCAGAGATTTTGGATTTCCCCTGAAAGTATGGCACAAAGGCAGCTTGTAGAGTAGCAAGAGTCTGTGATAAAAAAAGTATAAAGAGGCCAAGCCACATGGCAGGCTCATGCATATGGATTATCCTAAAGGATAAACGGGCCAGGAAAGATTCTGTTTTTCTGTGCAGTCTTTGAAGCAGTGACAAAGCCTGTTTTCTTCTAGAGATTCAGACTGCTCTGTTGACTAGTAAAGAACACAGACACAGTGACAAGTGTCTCTCCACTAATGCATAGTAATGCTCAAGGAGCAGCTTCTCTGGCTGCTGAGGTGCAAAGCTGACCAGCTGAGCTGGGGGAGGGAAGGAAATCCCATAAACAAATTGATGAATTACAGCATACAAATATAAAGAGAGCTAAAAATTACTTTGATAACCACATCACAGCTGTGGCCTGCTATGCTTCCTGAAAACCACATTGTCTAAAAGATAATTTTTCATAATTGTATAACAGAACTACTGAGACAGTAACATCAGACTATGATAAGGCATGAAGATGCATTTTGCCTGTCTCCCAACTAAGACAACACCTATGTGGAAAGTGTTGGATATATCATCAGCTACAGTTTTTCAGAGATACACATAAACTTTTATTCTTTCATTGGGGAAACAAGAAGTGAAAAATCATCTTTCAATTCTTGCATTAAGAATGCAAGAAAAATGAAGATGTATATTGTTTTTCACAGTGGCACAGTAGTGATTAAAGAGCAGGATTGAACAAACAACATTTACTCAAAGCATTCATGGGAGTTTGATAAACTAGTGAGCTAAAAAGAAGTCGGTGACCAGGGAACAAAGGCTACCATTAAATGCAGATGTTCAAGCTGCACTATGCCACAAATTCCATCTCTGTCTAAAACATGTTTTTGAAATGATATTTATAGAAATGTTCCCTCCAAAATCCTCCAACACTAAAGATGGAAGAAAACTGATTTCTGGTCTTTAAATGTAGATATAGAAAATTAATTTTCCCTTGAAATCTCTAAGCTCTTCTTCTTATTCTAAAGCAACTGAAGAAGCTGTATGAAAGGGACTGAGGGTACAATAAATCATAAAATTCACTGACTTCAATGAACTGTGACATGATAGATTACTTAACTTCATCTTTTGCAGAAGAAATCAGAACGTAAATCTACAGTACAATAAATAGGATTAGCCAAATTTACCTGAAAGTATAAATTTCTTCCAGCCCTCCTTCTTCATCCAAAGTATACATGAGTTTCCTCACCACATCAATACCTTGCTTTTGTTGTTCAGTTAAACCCTTTCTTGGAAAAGATTTTCTGTGCATATGAGCATGTACTCTGGCACTTGTATCTCCACTTCTATCATCAACACTCACTGGAAATGGCAGACTAAGAACACAAGAAAAAGCAGTTAGTTTGACTTTCTTCCTTATTAAACCAATCAAAATAAAACAAAAATGTTCTCAGGGTCAATGATTTCTGTCAGATGTATAAAGAGCCACAGGACTTGCAAAAGAAATTACATATTATTTCAAGTCTACTTGGCATTGCTAATGTCTTGACCAGAGTGATGCACCAGTTCTGGGTATCGTGCATCAATAAAGATGTCCATGTGCAGGAACAGATTAGACAGTAAAGTCAATGCTGATTAGAAAGCAAGATCCATTAAAAAAGATTGAACAAAATAAAGCCAGTAGAGAAGGAAATTAGAGGGCAAGACAGTCTTAAATATAAAAAGCTGTTGCAGAGAGGAAGGAAACAATCAGTTTTTTGTATTCTGCCTGCACTCCAATCACATCAGGCAGTCAAGTCAGATAGTCAAAAACCTGATCAAGGCATTTAAAACCATAATCTCTAAAACCAACTGCCTGAGGAAAGAGAAGAGTCTCCATCCCTGCAAATCTTTATGGGAAGGTTAGACAAACCCTGCTCAGCAATGACAGACATACACCTGACCCAGACTGAAGCAGTGGATGACTTGTTAAAGGCCATACCCAGCCGGGAACTCTGTATCAGCTCCAAATGCCAGCAAGCAGGATGTTCTCTGCAGTGGAGCTATTGGGTATTTCTGGAACAAATGTTAGTCTTTGAGATTTTAATAGCTTACAACACTAGGTGAATTTCTGACTGAAGATGACACACTTTCCCTGCACTACATGAATCAGATTTTAAAAATTAGCCAGGGGTTATAGATGAAATTATTTTGCTTCTCTTCAAAATATAGGAGAGAGTTAACTAAGTATAACAAACACAGTAGAGAAAGATGTGTAAGATCCTCTGTGCTGTGCACCTGAAAACACCTGCAGATTTTTCAGGTCTTTCATGTGATCCAATTTTGAATGAGCCACATGAGACCTTTTACCACATTTCTACAAAGTGAAATAACTTTAGCATTGTATTATGTTCTTTAAAAAGCATCCTACACATCTCTACCATATTGTCACCTCATTAGTCCTCACTAAACTTATCCATAAAGCAACATATAATAAGCAGAGTTAATATTATGCAGTACAGTGTCACATACAGCAAAATTAAGGATCAAGCTTCAGCGAAGTGTTTGGTACCTTTTTAGGAAGCAGATTCCACTGAAGAAATAGAGAAACTGTATTTTTAAGCTGATATGGCAACATCAAAAAGCTTCAAACCTCTGACAGATAAAAGTTAGGCTACATTCACTACAAAATGCCCAGAGACTACTGTGATGACTACACATGCTCAGCATGTGCTTGCCACCTGGAAATAGGGAGGAAAACCAACTATCTGCTGCAAGTTACAACCTAGCCCATAAACAGGGCATAAGAGATGGAAGCATGGGATATAACAAAAGGACAAGGTTTATTTTAAAACAAGCATTTTACATTTGTACATGTAAAAATCAAGCAATCCTTTGTTCGTGTGGCTGGGAGAAAGGGTGCAAACCCGCAGGCAATGCTGCGACAGCAACATTTCTTTTGTGCTTCGTAGACAAGGGAGCAGCAGCCAAATACCAGGGCTCCAAAAGATGTACTCTGACTGGCACAGGTACTCAGATTCATGATGTTGCACCTCCACTGCCTCCAGTGCCAACACCACCTCAAGTAAGCCATGCACATTGAAAGCATAACTGCTTTTGCTGTGTAGACAGGACCTGACAGTTTTGCATCCAGCCTCCCATAAGCAAAGGCAAAGAAAAGATTTTTATGTGGAGGATCAGACCATGATTTTCAGCTATATTTTTCTACCTAACCCTCTTTTATCTTCCAGATGCATTGGTAAATGGCTTAAAGGAATTTACTATTAAGTTCACAACATTTTCCTTACAGAATGCTTGACCAAGGTAAAAGTACATGGTCAGAAATAAAACAGGGCTTTACCTTTCACCTGAGAAAGTATTTTTTATAAACAGACACACAGTTTTGCTTTTAAATAAACTCCTCTAGAAGGCTCACAGCTTCCAGTTGCCATTACACGTAACAGCTAATACAGACCTTAATACCACCATTGATTCTTCAGATCAATGCCTATATCTACAGCATGACAATCAAGGGATTCCTGTTCTAACGCTGAAGATATTGTTTCAATTTTCCAGGTCTATCATTGTGAATATAACCCTTCTCTTCAGACCTGTTCCTTTGCTGACACCAGAATCAAGCTACTAATATCTGCAACACTACCTCATTATTTCCTCACAGTAACTTCCTTACCTAAAATGATCTAGGCTGTTGCTGTGACAAAACCACTGTTTCTCAGGCTATTTTTGGCTTATTGTTTCCCAATTCTCTGCTTATATTGTTTTTTTGTCTCCCATTTATACTCTGGCTCTAACCTATAAGCTTAAGTGGGGAAGAAGCCATCATCTTAACATTTATTTGCACACTACTTAATCAAGAGGACTTGATTCATAACTGGAATTCAAGATATGTATAACTGATAGAAGTATTAACAATAATCATATTACTTACTGGTATACCTCTAAGGAAACCAAACACCAGGAGACCTCCAGCTATTTCAAGATAATTATTAAGAAAGAATAATTTCTCTTTAAAAAATGGCATAGTATGTAACAGCCATTTGCACTTACAAAAACTGAAGAGAAATTCCTGTTTTCTTCAAGTTAGCAATGATAATTCCCAGCTGATCCTCACTGACAGGACTGCTAAGGTCTGTAAACAGTTCAATGTGTCTCTTCTCATATTTCTTTCCTCTTAAAATAGAAAAAAAAATTTACATACAATGAAAATATTATAAGGCCATTTAAAAATTATTTTCTTACAAAATAATAACAGAAGTAATACATCTGTAATCACTTTTACCGAAGAAATATACTTGTAAAATGAAATAAAGCAAATAAACCTACTGGTAGAAATTGTTTTATTACAGGTTATGTTATTTATCCTAACTGTTTCTATGACTCCCCCTTCTCCCTTCTACCCTAAAACTGAGGGTTCCAGCCCTGTGACTGTATAAATCACTAACTACATCTAAATAAATGGAATTCTGCCAATTTTCACACTGTGGATAAAGTGTTAATAAAATACGTTAGGCTCTTTATGGATTATACTGGTTATTTCCTTTTCAGCTCTAAGTCTGTTCTTGTGAAAATGTATTTTAAATTACTGTTGCTGGTGGGGGATCCATTTTAGTAATCTAATTCAGTAGATTAATTGGAGAAGATGGACTTTCAAGACTACTTAAAACACTAAGAAGTAGTAACAGTACAGATCATGAAGGTTGGCCAATGATAGAATAAAATTCAGTTGAATTGGTTTTGATCCAGTTTTGATCTGGATAATCAAACATAAGCGTGATTTCCTTTAATTTTTCCCTACAGTATTTTCTCAAATGAAGGCAAACTCCGTATCAAAGGGGTTGGTGTTTACAGACAACAACAAAGCCAGCTGCTCCATAGTTAGTCAAGACTAAAATGTCATAAATTCAGTAATTTTCATTCATAATTCAGTTTTAACCATTAAATGAATACAGCTTTCCACACTGATGAGACCTTCTTCATAAAAATGCAAATTACATCACCAAGTCTAGGCTTCTGCACTCACAGTTAGATAATATAACCTTTTTAGAAACATGTTCAAGCTCTGGCTTGAGAAGAAGTGCAGTTACCTTCCTTTCCTTGCACCATTAGTTCACAGAGTGTTAGAAACACCTTGCCAGCCTACGTACATTCAATGACAACTATATAACACTGATGTCAACATTTTTTCTCAGCTTAAAGACTGTTTCTTTTCCTACTGCACCTTTATTTCTCACAGCCTGCATAATTACAAACAGATACTTCATCTCCAACAGTCTTTAAATTTCTAGGCTGAACACATTCACCTGTCTAGTTTTGTTTTCTTCTTTTTCTTTCTAAAATGTGCCATCACGCTTAAATTCATTATCCCTTTTCTAAGCATTTTAACATCCAGATTAACACTTTCTGAAAGCAGAATACAATGTGTGACAGAAAGTGAAGGCTTTGTGCCTTCTATAAAGGCATTACTACTCTCATGGCTCTACTATAGAGCTGCCAGTTGCCCCAGAAAGCTCTCCAGTTGTCTGGAGAAATCAGATGTCTCATGAGGATTCTTCAGAGACAAACGTCTGTAGTGTGCTGTTTATCTTTAATGGTTTGTTTTAATTATTATTTTTTAAGAAAGTACTTCCTATGTTTATACATACTGGAAACATAGGATTGACAAGAAAACAGATCAGTGCAAAGTGAGACTTCTGTATAAGACTTCCAGTTACATACTCACATTGTTTCCTTCTGAAGCAAGTCCATACACACAATAATAGCATCTAAAACTAATCAAAATTAAGAAAAATTTCAGAACATGAAAAGTGTTTTTCTTATAAAACAATTTTACACTTTCACTCCCTCTCAAAGACTGATAAACATGCATTTTAGTTAAGAAATACTCTTCTGAGATAAATACTTTTCAAATAACTAATGTGCAAGAGGTTCCTATATAATTTCTTTGTATTGATCTTGTCTCTGCCCCACCTACCCAATGGAATTCTGAAAAGACTGCTTCAGATCCCAGCCTCTTAACTGTCAAGGAGAGGCTCAAGTCCAATGAAAGGACAATCCAACCTTTGAATCCACCAACAAAATTTCAGTATACGGAATCATTTTCTCACGGACGTTTTTCTTTGAACCACCTGCATCTCACAATCTCTTAGTTTCTTCTTTGTCACAATTCCCATTGGGAATGTATGAGCCAGATGACTGGCTGTACACTTCTCTCAAACAGCTCTGACTGCCTGGACAAAACTCACAGCAATCATTTTATGGCCAGAGAGAGATAACTCAGGAAACTGAACTGTATATAAATGAAACACATGAAGAAACACTATACAGACCACCCTTTAAAACACTTCACCTTATATGTAACTAAGAGCAGAACACATTCAAACACGAATGGCATTCAAACCAGGGTGTCGTATTTGGCAATGTTAGAAATACTCTAAAAATAAATCAATCTGATAAACCTCTATACTTCTTTCTCTGGGGTAGAGTTAGTTTTCTTCATGGTAGCTGGCATGAGGCTGTGTCTTGAAAATGTGGTAGAAACAGTGATGATAACATAGGGATGTTGTAGTTGTTGGTGAGCAGTGCTTGCACAGGGCCAAGGCCTTTTCTCATTCTTGTACCACCCTCCAGTGAGGAGGCTGAGGGGAACAGGAAGCTGGGAGGAGACACAGCAGGGACAGCTGGTCCCAGCTCACCAGTGGGATATCCCACACCACGCAGGATCACACTCAACACTCAAAGCTAGGACAAAGGAGGAGGAACAAGGGATATTCAGAGGTCTGGTGTTTGCCTTCCCAGGTGTGATGGAGCCCTGCTCCCCTGAAGATGGCTGAACACCTGCCTGTCCATGGGAAGCAGTGGATAATTCCTTGTTTTGCTTTGCTTGTGCGCACAGCTTTTAACTTCCCCATTAACCTATCTTTAGATCAACCCATGAGTTTTCCTCCTTTTACCCTCCCAGCTCTCTCCCCATCCAATTGGTGGGGGAGTGAACAAGTAGTTGTGTGGGGCCGAGTTGCCGGCTGGGCTTAAACCATGACAGTCTGGCTCCTTGTACTTCTGCTGACTTACTTCACACAGAGTATTTTTATTGAAAAGCATAAACCGAGTTCTGTAATGCTATTTTTAAAAATACATGCCTTATTTGAGGCTAAAATTATATTATTATCTCTGTTCGCTTTAATTAACAGAACGCTTCATAAAAGCAACGATTCCTTAAGGCCAAGGCTGCATCTGTTAGCCTAAAAGAATGTCAAAAAGCAGCTAAATCCACTTTTGGACAAACTTACAATCACAAATTAGCTCAGCTCTGATAGTAGTTAAAACTTGGGAGGTTGAGCCCAATTTCACAACACTGATTTTCTGTCTCCTACGTAGCTGAATCAGTTCAAGGAGTACTCTGCAGTAAAAGGATACAGTCTGCTTGTTTAGAGCCTGCTTTAATCACATCCTGAATGTCTTCCAGCAGATCAAAATCTGGCAGCATTAATGACCTATGCACAGTAATGTTCTGGTATTGATCCTCACTGGCAAGGCCATTCCGAGTGCCATTAGTGCCAAACAAAACTACAGCAATTTCATCTTTGCTCTCAGCAAAAACCTGCAGATACAGAGAACACAAAAGAGGTATAAAACATAGGTAGATTCACACACAACTATGTTAGGCAGATTACAGCAAGCTGAACTCATTTTGAAACATCAATTACAATGGATTTACTGTTTTTTATTTTTTCAATGCTATCCTCTCAAAATATAATCTTACAGTGAGTTCACGAACTAAGATATAATTAAACTAACAAATGGACAAGAGGCTATCTGGGATAAAGCAAGTAAAATTCGCTGATTTTGTCCTCCAAATGAGTCTTCTGTATGGTAATTAAGAGTTGAAATGTTTTAGAGAAAGAGAAAAGCACTTCTTTTCCCTAAAAGTTTCTACTGCCCTGAAGAAAAAGAGTGACCACCCAACTATTACGTCTCATGCACAAAAAATACAGCTGAAAGAAAGAGCCCTGTCACTCCTGCATGAACACAGACTAATTCTCACTCATTCCTCATTTATTTCAATTATTAGTAAATGAGGAAAATGTTATTGTTTCCTCTCCTCTTTTTAACACTTTGAAGGCTCACACACCTGTCGCTGCACAAACTTTGTCATAATCTTCTTGGCTTGGTCAAATGAAGACTCCTCACCAGGGGACGAGCTGCTCATTGTACGGCCCACATCCAGGCACAGCACTGTTGCCACCTGGAAAGAATGAGGAAGAATAAAAAATATAAAATACAAGCATAATTACTTAAAAGGTCAAAAGGGTACATACAAAACCTAAAAATCAAACTACATTACAAGTAGTCTCTTTTACAATAACTGTTAATAAGAAACAATGGTGGAAGACAGAACTGGTATAACTGCAGTGAAAAGAAAATCATTTAATACTGTATTATGTTCCAGACACTTCAGTGGAAAATACAAAAAATCCTATATTACACAATAACCTGAAAAGGGCATACAATTTCTATACAACCCCATTAATGTATTAGGGATCCAAGGGCTTTTCTGCACTAGGAAATTAAACAGATTAGTTGACAACTGCAAGGATGAATTCCAATTTCAATTTAAGGGATAAATCCCTCAATCCCTCTATTTCTGCATTTCTGATCACCTCTTTAACTGATCTACACAAAACGCTAACCAAGTCTGCCTATTACTTGATTTATACACTAGAATTAAATAAAAATGTTTCTAGCAATTTCTAGTTTGACTCCAGGCTCCTCTAAGTTTTTCACAGACTCCCTTTATCTTGATTAATCATCCAGACGAATGTAGTTACAAGAGGAACTCAGCAAAATTATGCCCTGCATGCCCAAGACCAGCTCAAATTTTTTCTCATGGATTAAGCCAAAGTTCCCTAAATAAACATCAAAACCTTGCTTGATGGGCTGCCAGTAGATTAAATTACACTGCCTGAAAAAATCACTGTTTGCCAGAATACAGGAAAGTTGGGCATTACCTAGGCTGGAGTAAGCTCACTTGTTTTAAAATACAAAATATATCCAACTCCAGAAGAAATGAAGCTGCCAAAAGGATATTGCCAAAAGGGCAATAACTCATAAGTTTGTCAAGTGACACAAGATGCAGAGTTTGCTTTTGCAAAGCAAAATTGATGAACAGAGAGAAAAGGTGTTTGTCTAAGCCCTGCATATGGCCTTGCAAGCAACTCCAAGTGCCTTTTCAAACACTAGCTGAAAGAACCTGATCCTTTTTGTCACCCAAAACCTCAAGTCTTAAAAACAAGTTAAGAATAACTTGCCCAAGTCAGCAATCTAATGCTCTGCATTAGCAGCTCTGAAGCTTTTTCTTACCCTCCTTCTTTTCCCAGAATATATTGTGCACCTCCCCTGTCTTTTTAACAAGCACTGCTTTAAGTCCCTGCATCTGCAAGGAGAGGAAGAGAGGAGGTTCAGCAGGTTACTCTCAGTCTCTACACTCAGGGTGAGCACTCTGTTCCTCACCCTGCCTTCACCAGTGACTGGGAATGAGTGCCTGAGTCAGCCAGGCCTGCAGAAGCTCAGAGGGGAACAGAGGCAGTGACTGAAGCTGCACTGAGCTCTCACAAGAGCCCTGTCAGTCCCACCTGCAGCACAAGGAATAACCAGCATCAGCAGCTGCAGACCCTCCTTGGCTTGGTGCTGTGCTCCCTGAAAACACATAATGGTTGGCAGCCAAATCCATCCTGTTGTCCAAAAGAGATAAAATTATCTTCATAAATGGCAGGATGACGGCAAAGGAGCCAAAGAAGTGTAGGAGTGAAGAGCTGCTGTTTTGCTGATGAAACACACGACCAAATGTCGAGTGCCAATGTGCTCTTGCGGAAGGCAGCAAACCCAAGCTGGTGCCAGTATGTGGAATCCTCCTTCAGGAAGAGGGCAGGTTCCTCTTTTGGTAACCCTTTTGTGTATCTCTTCATCTGTTATTTCCCTCTGGGTATCCCACCTGAGCACACAAAGCCCTTGCCAGGGCAGTGTCCTAAGCCACACTTTCCCGATGTGACCGCAGGCCAGCACTGCCACACCTGAGCTAAATCAACCTGCTCTGCTCATAAGGGCGATAGGAAACAAGCCTGTCTTTATCTCTGACCTCTCGGTGCTGAAACAGCTACAATAAAGCAAAGAGAGATGGCTACAGCAGCACAAAGCAGTGTTTAACAGATACTAAACTGCCCTGTATCACAAGAGACCTTAACACAGCTTTCACCAACACGACTCCTTAAACGCACCACGCACACAAACCGCATTTTCAACACAGCAAAACCAGCTCTACCATTATTTTAGCAAGAGCAATGCAATCATTATTGCGGGAGCTGCGCTCTAAAGCAGGAACACTGACTCCCTTTGAGCTAGCCAGCTTTGCAGCGGCAGCGGCTCGGCGACAGCACGGGGAGCAGTTCCCCGGTGCCCGGGCCCCCTCACTCTCCCGCTCCCCCTCACTCTCCCGCTCCCCCTCACCTTGCCGCCGGGCGC
>JAHLSL010000067.1:6091866-6118751 GCA_025920805.1 Petroica traversi
GCGCGGGCGGGGCCGCTCCGGGACCCGCTGAGGGGAGGCCGGGCTGCGGGAGAGGGGAGGGACGTGTCGCATGTCCCCGCATCTCTGTCCTCAGGCCTCCCCCAGCCCTCCCTCAAGGTGCCACATCTCTGGCGTGGCTGTCATTTTGGCCGTAACGCGAGCAGAGCGCAAGGACGAGGCCAGAGGGGTGCGCTGGGGTCCCTGAGGAGAGGCCGTGGCAGGGCAAGCCACATTAACGACGGGGAGAATGTCTGAGCCACACTACATCCAGGCTGTTTGATCAAACTGGAACCCCCTGATTTTAAGAAGTCCAAGTATAGTAGATGCTATATCAGATATATCTTGGTGCTCATTGGAGATGAAATCATCAGAGATTTATAAGAATGGTAAGTATTCCATCACGTATATTGAGTACTTCTTGTTCCACATTACCTTCCGTATGCTTTGAGGATATCATTGCCAGTGTTCTTTCACTTCTGGGTACATCTCAAAACCCATACATTATCTATAATTATTCTCGAAACAGAGCTGAAAGTGGTGATACTAGCATAGCTACAAAAGAGTAAATCCCACACGAACACTTCAAAAAATCTTGTTGCAGAAGATGACTCTACGAACACAAGTGTTTCCTTTTTATTCTGAGTTATGTCTGAAGACAAAAATCCCCTTTCCCTCCTTACTACATTGCCATGCTTTGGGAATACTGGTAATTGAGGGATTCTCTCTTCAAAGCACTTTGCATATCAAAAGAACAGAGCAGCTTGGCAATGTGACAAACATTTTAGGGGAAACCAGTCGACAAAAACCCCCAGTCAGCTACTGCCAGAGAAAATCTTGCATTGTCTTCCTAAATGTCTCTAAGGAGATTTCAGATTAATCAGCCAAGGAAATCAGGCTGCTTGCTATCATTATTATCATTCCTGATGTTATCTTGTCCAAAAGCCCCCCCCCACCCCTTGGACTCACAACCAGGCAAGCCCCACTCCAGCTGATTTCCAACACAGCTTGAATTCTAGGCACAAGACAGGAGATGTGCACACACACGAGGGAAGAACAGAGAAACAAGAACTCATCAATTTCATCAGCAATAGCTTTTCACACACCAGCAGAAAAGCATTTTGCAAGGCATCGTGATCAATGAACATTTCATTTTTATGCTGGGGTTGGAAAGTAAAACTCCAGCCATGACTGCTGGAACAGAATATTGACATAAACCCTTCTCTCTGAATCCTAGATTTGACATGAAAGCTGAATCCCAGGCTTTGGTCCAAGCTCTTGAGCTAGAGCTGAAATTGCAAACATTACTCAGGGAAACCCAATTTGGGCCAGAACTGGGAAGCTCTGATTGCAGGAGGTTTGTATGCCCAGCCCAGGCACCAGCACCCTATTTCCTTACAAAGTCTGAGTAAAACTAAAGCCACCTATAACCATGAAACTCCATCTGTGATATTCCTATCCTTTAGCTCTCAGTCTGACATAAATGGGAGCTTTTAGCTCTCTGGCAAAATACACAAACAATAAACCCAAACATTTCCACTTCATGCTGCCAGATTTCCCCAGAGCTGTTTCCACCATTCAAAGGAAAACTGGCTAATCATTTCTGAAACAAACCTTAATCCACATTTCCTTTTCCCTTTGCAAGTCTGAACAGAACTCCCTTATAGGCAATCATCAGATCTGACTAATCGGCTCCATCTCTGGGCACTGGGGCTTTGTTAGCCTGGATGAAGATTTGAGGATCTTTGCTTGTAAAAGCATGGAAAAAAAATTGTCTGTGATTAATTGTCCATTTCTATTTTATAGAGTGTCAGTCTCTGGGTATAAATAATAAATCTGTGGCATCTCAGAAGGCTCAGGATCTAGGATGATCAGCTGTAATCTCTGTCACACCAAAGTGAGTCCCACCTCAGTGTCAGTGAGATTCTCACTCACTGCTCTGCTCATTCCTTTTTTTTGTTAATGCCCCCCCCAAAAACAAGCCTGAATTAAATTAGCACGCCCTTGGGAAGTAGCGATGAATGGTCTGCCTTGTGCTTAACTTCACTCAATGCCTTTACAAGGCAACAAGGAAAATGGCTTCCTTGTTTTTTTACAAGAAGGAATGTATTACCCAGAGAGTTATAGCTGAGACCCAGCTGCTTATGGCATCTCTGAGCAAATGTAAGTGGCTTAAATGTAGAAGTAGCAAGACGACTTGGCCTTTCTCCCTCTTTACCCACAGGGTAAAACTTCGGATAAATGCCTGGTGGAAAGATGAATACCATAGCCATCTGGGATCTAGCCCAATAGTTTTATTGAAATGGATACATGAAGCAGAACTTTCTACAGAAAAATAGAATTAACTTTGCAATCATTACCTATTCTTTGCCTGTGATAATACATAAAAGCGGGTGCTAGCTGCAAAATTATGAACTGAATTTTCTACAGATAAACAAAGCAGGGCAAACACACTGTGACACCAATCAGCTTTGTATTTCCACCAGTACAAGCTTGGCATCAAGCTGGAAGACAAAGTAGATGGGAAATTGGCACCCAAAAAAAGCAGAGCTTGGAAGCACATCTGTTAGCATCCTCCTACGCTGTGCTTTGCGAGGTGCGCAGTTGTCTTCTCCCTAGAGGTCTCTCCAAGCACCTGCTTGAAAGCACATGCCAAAACTGTGGTGCACACTAACATTAGTATTTATTATGTCTGTTTAGGGATTCATGAATGCCCTTCCCAAGGGATGCAAGCCCAACTCACAGTGTTTGCTTAGTTGCTTCTGTGGCATACACCTGCAGGGAAAAGATCTCCAAGACCCACTCTGTAAAGCAAAACTGGTCTTTGGCTTTGAGGTTCAGCTGCAAGTCCACAGGGCTTGTTCTCTGTCTGTGACTCAAAATCCCTTGGCACATTACAAAACTGTGCCTTCAATAAACCGAAAAATAACTTCCAAAAAATTCTTCGGGGGATTTAACAGTTTTCATCTGTTGGTCTACCTGCTCTGTCCATTGTCAGTTTAGTTCATGCAATGCAAAGAAATGAGCCTCTTAGGAAACAAAGAAATTACGGCAGTAGGAAAATTAGAAAGCAAATTAGGAAATATTATACCACGCCATCCAACTTCGTCTGAAAACACAAAAGAAAAACATAGGAAGGAGAGGTAATGAATTAGGAGAGTGTATTGACTTGGGGTGTGTCCTGCCAGGCACATTCCAGCTCAGGGGCTCCTGAATGGGCAGATCACAGCTGATAAACTACTTCAATGCAGCACACCCAGAACTCCTAATGCCACAGCACTGCAGAGGAGAAATGGCTCCTCAAATCCTTCTGCATGGAGGTGAGCAACAGAGGCTCCCTGTTTGCAGTTCCTCTCTACAAGGGTGTCACTGTTGCTTTTCCTCCTCTTTGCCATCCGCCCCAGCTGGGAATTTACAGCTTCCTCTTTCCCGTCCCTTTCCCTTCTCCAGATTATGCAGTGATTGCACATTTCTCAGGCAGAAACACCCTTTCCACTGCAGTCATACACTAGCAGAAGCCTTATCAAGTGCCATAGAGAGGGAAAGCATGAAATCATGCCAACAGTGTTTACCACTCATTTTTCCTCACATGGTTTTTTACCTTTTCCACACTATCAGGGAGTCACACTGGCAAATCACACTCTTCTGTACCCTGCATGTACTGTCCTGCAGAATTGCTGCCCTTCCAGTAGTTCTTTCACTCAGAGGATTTTTATTCCCAATTAACTGAATGGCACATTTGTCTAACAAGTTGAATCCTGGTTTCTTTCCTCTTTCAATCCATTCACAAAATTGCAATGATAAGTTTTTTTTTAGCTCTAATCTTCTCAGCCATGGTGCTTTCTATCCCCTCATCTTGGTGACATCTCCAGATTGCATAAGAACTATTTTGTCTTCAGCCAGGTCATGAAATGACAGCACGCAGCCCAAGGTGGCCAGTCCTGGGAATTACCATAGACACAGCTCTAGATACATCACTCTATCTGATTTTGCAGCTATTTTGTCATACACCAAAATGCACAACACTTCCCAGCCTGCACAGGACAATTTCAGTTAAAACAACATCAAAGCCTTACTAGAGAAAAAAAGAAAATAAAGAAGGTGGGAGGAAGATTTAACAACACTAGTCCTTAACGCCCCCCTCACCACCCCGCCAGTTCTCCTTTTAATTATTATATTCTGAGCACTGATTAAAAGTTTAATTATTTGCTATACTGCTTTCCACTCTCTGGAACACAAAGACTCCATAACTCCCTGAAATCTTTACCCTCTCTCATCCCCTTTCAAAGTAGATGCTATATTTGTAATCTCACATATGATTTCCAAGGGAAATTATTAAAGCTTGCTTTGGCCAGTTTTATATTTGCTTTGGATGGAATTCACCTGGTTCAGCTGATTTGAAAACATCTCCACTGTTTAAGCACAGTCTGACATTTCCTGTTTTATCTCTAATCACTTTTTGCTGCTGATGTTAATTGTGTTGCTGCCTGATTGCAGATGACCTTTGTAAATGGACAGTCTTCCACAGCTGTCAATTATTTAATTAGCTCAAAAGGCAGAAGCATATGCTATGGGTCCAAAGGTTTCATCCCAGCTGAATCTCATGGAGCTGTCAGGAGGAGTCTATTTAATGTAATTTCATTTTCTTTCTTTCTTTAATGTTTTTATGTAAGAAGTAAAGGAAACATTAAAGTTGCAAAAGTCCAGCTCCAAAATAACAGCAATTTCTGACATTAAAGTTTCTTTTGCAACTATAACCAAGTATTTCTCTATGCTGTGACAGAGGTTCAACTACAGGACCAGGTACGTTTTGTCCTGCAATATCACAGTCTATTTCAATACATACTGGGATAAAGTTAGGGCTCTGCACTAAAGGAGTCACAAGACTTTTGCCTCATTTGTTACAAAAATTGGGAGACAGAGAGTGAAAGAGAAAATTCTTATGATCATGGTAACAAAATGGCATTTGGAGAATTAAACTCTGGTTTTGTTCAGCAGGTTGCCTGTAATCTGATTTACATGTCAGTTGAACCAAGTCTCTCACCAGTAAGCACTGGTTGTGTGAATCACATTTTTTAGTGCTCAGTTTGAGATAAATCAGATCTGCATAAGTGTTGTGCACTCACAGGTGTTCATGAATAGAGCTTCACTTTCAAAACAGAAAATGCCTCATTATGCTAACTGTTCAAAAAAAAAAAAACAAACAACAAAACAGCTGCAAGGCATCTTGGAGGGGCACTGAGCTTTCTTAGACTTCTGCATCTTTTTAAATATTGTGCCTTTTTTGCCATATATTACTTTATCAGCATTTATGTCACATGCTATTGGAAAAAAAAACCCAAAAGTATTTTTGAGAAGAACATATGTGCTACAGTGGCAGGTATTATTGAGAGATTGCTTTGTGCAATCTGTGCAAATAGGGTTTGCCACATTCTCCAATATAAGGACAAACTAAAATGCTGTATTTGCCTCTCATTAAACATTCTTCCATGTCCCACTAAATAAGGCTGGCAAGCCAGAGAAAGAGCAGCACGAACTCCTGCGGATGAAGATGGTTCCAGATTGCACACCTACAAGGAACAGGAAGGGAGGAAAGGAAGGATTAATTTTATATTAATATATTTAAAATTAGCATGACATAACTTCTTATTATTTCCGTTGCAATCTCGTGGTGTGTAGACCTCTCTGGATGCATTTCTAAAGCAGAAAAGAAAAATGCTGCAGTCGCCTTGCATCCCCGTTTGTCAGTTCAGCCACTGGAGGGCAACGCCATCCCAGGCAGCCGGCAGAGGCAGCTCTGCAGCCCGCACGAGTAGGGAGCGTCACCCAACTGCGCCGAACTGCACAGGAATTCCTGCACGAGTTTGGCAAGAATTAGGCAATAACAGGAGTAAAAAACACATGCTCTTATATTTTACTTTTTTGAGGAGGTAGATTTTTAAAAATTTAAAAATTTCTTCCTGCATCTAAAATCTGTGTTTCTGCTTTGGTTTGCTTCACGAGTTCAAAATCCGTGGATTAGCCACAGGATTTCTGCAGGCATGATGCAAGGGCCACTCAGCCTGGTATGACGAGAGGCGAAATATTCCCACTGCTAAGTAACTGAAAAGCCCCAGACATGTTTCTGTGCTGTAAACAACTCTGGCAGACTTTTCTGGATTAGTTGTTAAGTCTGTTACAACAAATGATTTGTTTATTACGTTTTATAGGACTATCTACCGTGTAGAGTCTGATTTTCTTCCAAATTAATAGAAATATTTGGTCTTGATTGAACTCCGGAGCAGCTGGGCTCCTGGAGAAGACCAGAGAGATCATGTCAGGTATATATGCTTCGGGGAAAGCAACGGCCCAGCAAAAGATTATCAAATAGTGTTTGGAAAACAGCTGAAGCAAGGTTTTTAAGAGTTAGTAAGTACCAAGTGGTTTCAGATGGGGGTTATCCATCTTGTTCTCCACGTGCCCTTTGTTTCGGAGTCTTTGTCACAGCGCTGCCTGTGCAGTGTCTTTGCTGGCAGCCATTAGCAACACAGCTGTGTTTGAGGGTCTCTGGAAAGCGCTTCCATGCCGCGGAGTGCTCAGGACGAGCTAGCTGGAATAGCTCGCTGCGGGAAGGATTTGCTTTGCACATACACAAGGATAAGCCTTTAGTACCCTCCCCTTTAGTTTCATCCTGCCCCCACCAGCATCGTGCACGTTTGCATGCACACACGCACACGAGCTGGCTAATAATCTAATTTAATCCTCACAGCACAGGATTTTGTTCCTTATCCAACCAACTGTGGGAAGGGATGAGGCGCTTCCAGCTGCTGAACAAGGCTCTTTTTGAGCTGAGAGGATCCCATTTTAAATTTCTATCTGTTTGCCTGCACCTGGAAGCAGATTGAAATCAGACTGAAAGAATGAAATTTTGGATCTTTTGAAAATATTGGCTTTAATTGCACTTTCAAAATGGAGCATTGCAGCATGGAGGATGGGATGTCATGCTTTAAATATGTACATTCTTGTGAGTTTCCAATTTGTGCAGCTTTGGGGGACAAAGCAGCAACGTAAAGGAGGGAGCTCATATTTGAGAAGAAAGAAGGGATTAGGTTTGGTTTCTATTTGTGTAAATTGATACTAACTCATTAAACCAGCAGATATGTGACAGTGTCAGATGTAGAGGCAGGGGAAGAATAATTTCAAGTTTTCCCTGACAGTTATTTTATGCAGAAATTCCTTGGAAGGGAGTCTTCAAGATGACAATGATTTCTGCAGGTTTTTTTCTACTAGACATTCAAGACAGACATTAAAATTCTTATAACTTTCTATTGAAATAAATGGCACATTTAGCCATCAAAACAGACTTTGTTTTAGGATGGAATTGGAGCCTCAGAGCAATCTGCTGTAATCATGGGGCTGGCTGAAGACACCACCATGACATGGAAGTTGAGCCTTGGAGCCTGTTTCGATATTAGAGTCCATCACTGCAGCGGTGTTTAATCGCATTAGAGAGAAGCTAGTGCTATAATCACTTTGAGTCACTGAAGGCAGCTCTACCAACACATATTTGGGGAGAATTGAGATGCCATTTAGCAATGACACGATGTGTGCCTTGGGATGACACGGCTCATTATATTAAATATTTCGCTTTTTTCTTTACTACATGCAGATACTACGAATTATTTCTGCTCCTTTCTTAAGTCACAGAGGAGCTCATTTGAATAAATTAATGAAGGTGAAAAATGCTTATGTTTATTAATTCTGCATGCCCTTTTACATGGATAAAGTGTTAAGGAAAATCTCCATTATGATGGAAGGATATTCTAATAATTGCCTGTAATTATAAGGGCATCTCACTACAAATACATTAAGTACATCATTAAAAACTGACACTTCCATACTTCAGGACAAGTAATGTATTTTAGAAAGAAAGACTGAATAAAAGACATGCTCTCCTTAGGCTGACTACCCCAGGAGCTGTTGGATTCATGCTCAGCACTGACACTGTAAAAACCATTCAGTTTATTTATGATATTTGGGGTGTTCTGATCACAACTGCAGGTTATTCAGATAATCAGGCTAGAATAAATTGAGCTATATTTGTGTTATATACTAATGAGCCAGTTTGTTGGTGTTTTGTAGTAGAAATAATTGATTCTCTTACCTTATCACTGTTGGAGCAGAAAGAATTTGGCATCTATATGAAGACAGTCAAAGGCATCTTCAGATATATTATCTTAATATACATTACTGATGGAGTAACTCGTAATAAACCAAGCTCTGGGGAACAGGCCTGGGAGGCAGGGGGTTTATCCTATTTGCAGGCAGAACGTACTGTCAAAATCAGTAGTTATCCTTTTTTATATTGTGAAACTAAGTTTCCATCTGGAAGAAGTGGCTGGGGAAAGGACCCTTAAGACAGGGAGATCACATCTAAGATTTGTATCAGGTCAAATTCATCCATGGCTTATCTAATTTCAATGGATACAAACCACAGTGGATTTTAGCTGCTGTATTCTGGGACTAAAGGTTTATGTTTTAGCACACTAAATGCAGGGGCATTTTTGTAATACAGGGAAAAATGCATTGTTGGCCTGACTCAGGCATTCTCTGTATTTTAATGCATTGTGACAGATTTCAGCTACTGTGTAATGACATGAAATTAGGAGAACTGAAAGTTAATGGAGCTGGGTGACCAAAGGGGATGCATGAGAGACCCTTAAGTCTCGTTTCTTTGGACTGCTTGTTTGCACGCAATCTCACTTCACCTGTTATGTGAAAGGATGCTCAGGGGCTTTTTGAAACCCCTGGTAATTTACCTGGACCTAACACACAACCACAAGCCCTCCCTCATCATTAAGTGGCTGCCTGTTGGAAGAGAAATCATGCTTTAGTAGTTAAGCAAACACAATGTCCCTTCTAATTCACCTAATTAATTGAAAAGTTGTGTTTCCAGGTGGATTAGCCTCCTGAATTTGATTCAACCTCTTTTTTTTTTTTTTTATGTTCCCTTTTTCATTCAGGGAATATATGTGCATGGACTAATCTAGGAATGAAAACACATTAATATAACTGCCAAGTGCTTGGAAAGAAGCAGGAGGGGCACTGATCCCACAGATAATTCACTGCCTGGGACAGAAAGGGATTGCATAAATGTTGAGCCAAATTGTGTCCATCACAGTGCAGAACTGTGGGCTGTGCATCCTTATTTTCTCTCTGTAGTTCTAGTGTAATTGCATGCTTCAGTGTGCAAGAGCACACTGGAGTGGCTTTTCTTACCCGTGGGGGGGTGGTTATGAGGATCCTTGGTGCAACATCTGCTGATAATCTTAGCAAGGAATTGCAGGATCCTGGCCTTTGGATTCAAAGCACTGGCCAGAGGGATTAGAAGGGTGATTTCGAGGGATTTACTGTGGATAAAAGCACATTCATTCTTTCATTGTTTCAGTCCTCAAAGAAAGTGAAAGGGGTGTGTAAGGCAGAATTAGCACCTTCTCTCCCCTGGAGAGATACATGGGCAGTCACACAGGTGTGCTTTGCCTGGTGCAAAGGTCTTCAGTAGGAGCCTCTCACATTGATAACCATTATCTTATAAAATTATTACAGTGCACCTCAGAATGAGAACTGCAAAGACTAATGAGGTAATTCTCTGGGCCCACTGCCTCCATCTCACCCTGTCACACCAGGATGCTAAGGGTCCTTCACTATGTCCTTCACCGGAGGTGGGAAGTCCCACATAGGGAATTCTGCCCCCTTGGCCGTGTTTGCATCAGGCATCAAACCAAAACACCTTCCTGCTATTTCCAGCTGTTGCACTTGTTTGAGGGAAGCACCTGCAGGTAGCTTTTTGGCTCAAAGGGCTGTTTATCTGCAGCTGTGCTAGCCCTCAGTTAGGAATTTCATTTGGGTTTTCTGAAGATCCATCTCTCCTTCTTAGAAGAAAGAAGATTTCAAGTAAGTGTGCCAGCAGGAGGGTAGGACTGTAGTAAGCCTATGTTGGAGAGAACCAAAGGTGTCATTCATTATTTAGACACCTTAAGTAACTGTACTGCTGGATACATCCCTGAAGTATCCAGGAGTTGTAAGAAATCTTCCCAGCACAGGTGTAAATAGCAGATCCAAGTCATAGACACACAAATCATGTTTGTAGAGTTAAAAATACTTCCTGTTTTGGGATGGAAGTGTGCCCCCCCCCAAAGATCCTTAACTAAACAGATCCCCAATGAGTAAAATTAAATCAGAAGTTTTAATTTGTGATCTATGAAGTTAAAACAAGGAACCCAGGACCCAGAGATACATGACAATTCTGGATAGGCACTGTTTAACAAGGGGTAGAACCTAGACCCATTTCAGATACACTTTAAAGTCGATCTTCAAATAAAGTCTAAACAATTATCAGCATAGAATGACTGTGTCTGTCTCACAGCACTGATTTTAATACAATGTCAAACAGAAGCATGAGAGCAACACTCCTGTAAAGCCACATGTATCTTTATTCTCCACCCAGGCCAGCAAGGATGGGAAAAGGGAATGCAATTAAAAAAAATAATCAGCAAACACACAGTATCTTTACTTAAAAAAAAATCCAGACTAGAGCAGCCAGATATACACTCAACAATCAGAATAACTGGAATTCCCTGCAGTCTGACAGTGGCACATAAGCAAAAATTACTTGCAAGTTTCTGAAAGCGGGGTAGAACAGACAAAAACTTGTGCTTTTTTTCTATTACAACAATTGATAATGATTATATATTTTGCAACAGGCAAACTGCTACAGAGGATAATGAGCAAGAGAGAAAGCTATCCAGTTGTTTAGAGAAAAGTCTGAATGGAACTTTTACAAATAGCACCAGAACTAACCCCAAGCTTAAAATAGCCCCCACCAAAATCCATGACAGAACACCTTGAATTTAGCAGGAGCCAATGCAAGCTTAGTTAAGTGTAAAGAAGTAGAAAACATGTGATGGATTGTCCCAGAATAGCCCTCAAAACGTGATTTCCAAACCCAGAAGCACAGCTGCCAGTGCAGAGGGAGGGTACTATGACTCCTCTGACGTTCCTTTGTGTCTACGTAGCACTAAGAGGCACAGATTTGGTTTGGTCTCCACTCCAGTGGGCTGTTAGCAATCCTGAAAGCAAATCCTGCAGCTCAGCAGACATTTCACATGGATGTATTCTGTAATGAGCTAGTATTTATCATTCAAGCCCTCTGTAAGCTGAAGGCTCTTTGTGCTACTGACCCCAGCCTTTCATTTAGCCTTGAACAGCTGCTGTTTGGCAGTGACAGCTGAATTGGGTTTTCTCCCTCTGCAGCAATGCACACTTGCCAGCCATCCTTTCCCCAAACTTGTCTGCTGCGTGTTGGGGCCAAGATACACAATCCACCCCTTTCATGCCAGCAGTATCCCTTTAGGCAAAGCGTGAGAATACTTGCCAGTGGACCTTCCTTTTCCTTAATGCTTGTTAAGCATCACTTATTCCCATCGTCCAGCCATGTGGGAGCCTGCAATTTCCATGTGGAGCAGTATTAAGCAGTGGCTGCACTGGCTTACTACAGAGCCAGCACTGGCATGGCTGTCCCCAGCATGTTCATTAATTCAGAGGCATATCAGCCTGCCTGATTGGAACAGCACTGTTAAAGGCATCTTACTGCTTGAACCAGTCCCAGGCATATGTCAGCCTCTTTGAATCCCACTAAACTCCCTGACATTGTCTCACAGATTGGGGTCTATTCAATTTTTTTTTTTCTGGAAGTTGGTAATTGTTTTGAAAGACTTCACCAGTAAAAAATGAAAGTAGGAAGCAACAAACACAGCCTGGCTCTACCTGTGCCCAGGAAGCACCACTGCTTTCTCATTTAAGTGTGGGGCCATGACTGTTCTTCATATTTGGCTTGTGCATTATTCACTGTTAAGCCTTCAGCCAATGCTAAGAGGCTCCTTTGAACTCCCAGGGACCAAGGATGCAGCAGGAACTACTTATTTCTCAGTGTCAGGACTAGAGGATCAGATGGACTTGTTTATACATCACCAGTTCCCAGATGTTCTAACCAGGACAGTCAGTGTAGTCTTGAGCTCAACCTTGAAATCCAACACAAAGCATTAGTTTCTGTAAAATCTAGCTTCTGAATGCTTCTTTTTACCATCCTAAAACTAGAGCAGTTTCCCCCCACTAGGGAGACTGGGGAATTGAGACACTACAGAGACAGGAGTGACTGCAGCTGATAGACTGCATGCCACAACTTACTTACCTACACACATGCAAATGGTGGGCTCCTCTGGCTTGGGGCTCACAGACATTGCAGCAGCTCCAGCTGAACTGGAGCACTGAGGAAATTAATCATGCTTAGGATGTGGTACTCAGCCCCCATTAGAATCTGCTATATTTCTCTTTTATTTTGCTCATCTCCTTCTTAGGCCAAAACCCCAACAGTTGATCGAGAAAAAATAACTTTTCTGCTAGTAATCTTTTAAAGAGACAGTTAAGATTTCTCCAGCCTATGGTGGCCACCTCAGCCTGTTCAGGGAGCCCACTATGATGCCATGAAAAATCCAAAAAGGAGGGAAACCCATTATGAAAATGATCCATTAAGAGAGGGGGATGTATGATCCATTATAATTAACCTTCCATATAATATAATCTTCCATATAATTAACCAGGAAGAGTAATGACATGGGGAAGGCGATGCAGATTTCTAGAGCTGACGCACAGATAGACACGAACTCCTGGACTCCCCCATTCTGGAAGGGGAGGTCCAACAGCTCTTCCATAAGAGCACCTTGAAAACCAGAATAACTTGTTTCAGAGACCTTGATGTCCTAAGCACCCTCAACTCCACCTCCCTAAATGCAGGTGCTGCAAGTCCACACCTTGCTCCACATTGCAGCGAGATATAAATGGATTGCCCCTTTCTTAGGAGAAGGCATCTCCTTAGAGCAGATGTTTCTTTCCTACAATGCAAATGTTTGCACCGCACACTGTGTGTGACTCCTGTAGCTCATTCCTCTCTAGCAGTGCACATATCATAAGACCCACTGCAGGTGTGTTCCAAGCACCTGGCTGAGCACCTGCAGCCACTAGAGGGTTCTTGGTGATGGCCCATCAGGTCCCCACACAGCATTTTATAAAGGAAGCCATCCAAATGCTTTTCCATCATGTGATGGGAATGTTTTGGGTCCATGTAGAACTCAGGCACCTTTGTTGGCAGCTATGCTGTCCTCTCCCACCATTCCAGTGGTCCGTGACACTGGACTCTGACAGTGCCTAAGCAGTCAGCCTAAGTTAGCTACTCTTGTTGGAAGAACTGGGAAAGGACCCTTTCTAGGAAAACTTCAGGAACATCACACATTTTGCAATTCAACCTTCACCTCTGAATGGGTTCCTATCTATTGAAGTTCATCCCCCGAGCAGAGACTTCACTGTGTCATAGGTCACTGCTATGTCCTATTGATGAAAAGTCTACCTTGACAGAAGTGGATTTTTCATAATATATCTCTGCCACTCCAAAAACAGCAGGAGCCCTGCAGACCTGGATTTTCTTACCATTCCCAGAAGCTGTAATTAGCTACAACACATGACAAATCCTTGGAAAGCCATGCACCTCCCCACCCAGAGTATGTGAAGCTAGCACTCTTGCATTCTGTGACATTTAAAGATGACTCTCAGCCGAATATTTTATTCATTAAGTTTGTGTTTAAATATATATGTATATTTTTTTAAAAAATCACTGTGTTATTTTCTAGGTGAGAACACTCACATATGACCAAAATAGTCATCCAAGACAAAGGCTCAGACTGCTGAGGTCTCAACCCCTTGGGCTGAGCTCTTGCCAGAGAGACTACCTGAGATATTGTCAGAATCAAGCAGCTCGACAATGCTGTACGGAGAACAATCTTCCAAGCCCAGCTTGCTGCAGAGCCAGCCACAGAATCCTTTCTCCATATCCCTGACAGCACGCCACCAGTACCCAAAGGACCATGCTACCTGGGCTACAGCTGAATATAGGCCTAGGGAGAAAGAAACAACCATAATTATAATTGGGTAGAAGATAATCAAAAACGGACAAAAGGTGATTTTGTGCCAGAAGGTCCTCTCTTCATTGTACACCAGGAAGATGTTGTACCATGTAATGGTTCCATAGTAGAATGAAACCACGAAGGACACTACAAAAATGATGGGGAGGCAGACGATGGTCCAGAGGACGATGTGGGGTCCTCTGTCCAATCCAACATCACATTTCTTCTTCTTCTCAGGTGCATCCTCTTTAGGAGGTTCCTTTGACTTAGCCAGTTCCTGCAGCTCTTTATCTGTTAGTGTGACATGGATGTCCACCATCTGACCCTTCTTCTTTCCCCTGGTGATTGTTCCAGTCAAGGTGACATATCGGCTGTCTAAAGGCATGTTCCAGACACCTATAACACAGAAAAACTCATCTATATCAGATTTATTTTCTGTATGGAGTATTGTGTGTAAATCCTCAAAGACCCCAAAGACAATTAGATGGTGAGTATGGAGTTACAGTTACAATCAAATTTAAACAGATGGAAGACAGGAAGCAATGCAGTATGAAGAAAATTACCACAGAAAAAAAAATGAAAGAGCTAATGAGGAAAAAGTCAGGAATTCCAGATGAGAGAAATCACAAGGGAGAAAATTCCAGCATCTCTACTAGGGACAATAAATGAAGGGAAAGTGCTGCAAGAGTATAGGAGAATGAGATGAGACAGAGTAACTCAACTGAAAATGGTGTGCCTATTTTCTCTGTTTACTTCATGGATTTATTCCTGAACAGCTTGGACACTTGGGATTAATTAGATAAATATCACTCAGACTCTTGTTTTGGAATAAGCACATCCACACATGGAATTATACCTGAATAGCTAATATTTCACTTTACATTTGCATTGTATCTCAATCCAAATTATTTTTGAATTTCGGAAAAACTTAACAAACTGTCATAAAATTATATTTGCATTTTAAGAGATTAGAAGAGGCACCAAACTAGACAGTGGTGGTATATGTGTTAAAGTTACAAAGGGACTGCCTTAGCTTTCAAGTGACATTGGTATAGGATAGTCCATGCAGTGACCATAAATTCCTCCATGGGGCTACAGTATAATTCCTCCTGGTCTTAATTCTGACTAGCTTGGAAGGAGGTCTTCAGAAACTCTTAAAAAGAGGCTGAGCAGGTTGAAGTGCTCCACAAAAGTGGGAAGGCAGCAGGCAAGTAATGAGGATAGGGGTTGGGATCATGGGGGAATCTGGTGTAGCTGATGGACCAGGAGCATGCATTCCCATTTAAGCCTCCCTCAGCCTGCACTGCTGACTCACAAGAGTATTTATCCACAGGACCTGCCTTCCACACTTCTTCCCCACAAGGGTATCCAGAGCAGACAGCAGAAGTGAAAGTGACTCCAATGTGCCCCATGATAACCTTTTTAAATAATCACCCTTCAAGAGGAAGCCGCGCTGAGTGTATGCAAACAGAAGGTAACAGCAAATCCTAGATAATGAGTTAAATTCCCTATCAAAGGTAGAGCCACTAACTCCATCTGCTTCCATCCTTTCACTTAACAGCCAGTTGTTCAGGCATGGACAGTGGCTGGATCAGGGCTTAGAATGACATCATTGGTATTAATGCATGCATAGCACTGCAACCAGCACATCAACCCCAACCAGCACATACATTTAAAACTAAGACCGCAGCAACAACCAAACTTTGCAAAGAACTGCAGGAGACATCCCAAATCAGCCTGTAATTCTTTCAGGGCATTTTCATGTATGAACTCAAGCACTCCTTGCTTGCAGTCTTGGAGAGGGTTGGTGCCACAGACACTACCATTTGACCTTAGAGCATGATGGCATTAAAAAAGCTTATGTGAATGTTCTCAGGAATACATACCTTCTGTCATAGACTGACCCAGGAACTTGGAGCCTTCCTCAGAGCTCCTCTCCCCTCCTTCTTCATCCACCTGTTCTTCCTCCACCTTATTGTCATTCTCAGACCGATACACTATTATTGACTCAGGGCGTGACTCTTTCTTCTTCTTTTTCCTCCGGTCCATAGTGGCTTCCCCATCAAAGGTGACAGTGGTTGCCACAGCCCTTCTCATTGTGCCACAGCGAGGGCTCTGGCCTCCAGACTTGCTGGTCTCTTTCTGCACAGTCTCCTCCATCCCACTGCTGCTCTCAGTCACTTCACCTGGCATCTTGTAGCACCTGTTTCCAATCCAACAGCACCAATGCTGCGCTTAGAAGTCATTGATTAACAATGGTCCCATGGATGCTTTGTTCTGGTATGATGTCCCACTGGCATCCAATGTACTCCATTCCCAGCCTATAATGAGAGAGAAGGCTGAAAAAGTGTCTTTGTCTTACCAAGCAGAAAAGATTGGCAGAATTTTCCTAAAAAGGGTTACTTCCAGCTGGTTTAAGTGTCATCTGAAGATCCCTGTAACTGTCGTGAACATCAGTTCTCTTACATGGATACATGTTTTGTGGTTTCTAAACTATCTTGATTCTTAGGGTCCAGTTTTCACTATAACAAACCAAAGCTACTGGAATGAGTATTAATATTTATAAGAAGGGATTAAACATGGCCAGCTTACTGAATGAATTTAACATTCCTCTGCAATGCTGGAAACAGAGGACAATAGTTTTGGCCCAAATGCATCAGAATAAAGGATTGAAACCATGGATGAAAAAGAAGTTGACTGATTTAAGGAACTGGGCTAGAGACAACTGCAGCAGGAACACTGTGCTTATCCAGCATTATAACAGCTGTATTGGTGCCAGCCTTTCTCATTTTGAGTGTCTAGTGATTTACTCCCCTTTGCAAGGATATTACAAAGATTAATCCAATTATGTCAAAATGAGTGATGTTTCAAACCTTAACAATTTAGCAATATGTAGTATTGCCACACTTTCAAAATACAGTATATACAGAGGACTTAAAGCAAAATTATTATTAAGATTACTTTGCTGGAGAGGGAGTTTGGAATCACAGCAAATTCTTCCGATTGCACAGAGAAAACAACATAAGCCTTCTGAAATCCTTTTAACAAAAATACATTTTTGCTCCTCATTCAAGAAAAGTTAACAGCAATATAAAGTGAAACTGTCATCTATGGGAAAGCTGCGTAAGTAAAAAATACATAATTAAACATGCATCGAGGCAGACAAATTCTGCTCCATGAATATGGAAGAAGGATTAATGTTTCTCAGATTTCATAACAATTGAGAAACTGACTGTGCCAAGTATTCATGAAGCATTTAGGTACAAATCTGAATACAATGAATAATGTTTTAACAACTCTGCAGAGCTCTGTTGAACATTTACATGAACATTTATATTTAAAAGAATTCATTTGACCAGTAATTAAGCTCCTACCTAGTAACTGAGTCTTTCCTTTAAAGGAAACTAAGAAACACAGGTATCATAATTTATAGCCCACACAATGCTGGGGAAATGGATTTATTTGAATGGATGATAGAAAAAAGTTGAGCATTTAAAAATCTGGCAGTATAGTCCTGGTCTTCCCACAGATCTAAGATTTTGATGTCTGTTTTGAAATTTTGTGCACAATTTCAGATCAACTATTTATGCCTTGTACTCTCACACTTACATCAAACCCACACAAAATTGCTAATGGAATCACTTTAACACCTAAGACTGTGCCCATTTGGCTCTATGGAGCCCTGAAGAATTCAACAATTCTGATTATTTTTGTGCATTAGAGAAAATAAATCTTCCCTGGTGATCAGAAGACTCATATAATGGGCTTAAAAACCCCTCAAGATTCAGCATACCTCAGAAGCCAGACTACTTCTAAATCACTAGGCAGATAATATTTTTAGCTCTGCGGCATGGCTGGAAAGAGTCTGTTTATACTGCCATCACACCTGCCATAACATACATATGCCTAAATTAGCAGACATACTGGAAAACAGAAATTCACATAAGCTTTCGTTTGTTTGTTTTTTGTTTTTTTAAAATGCCTTTGGGGTAAATGGAATGAATTCATGCTACAGAATAAACTTACTCTTTGTAGTAAATTCATTCAGGAAGTACAATAGGCTCTAACATTTTTCTCTGCAAATCAGCTGTAAAACTTCATGTTTGGCATCTATAAAAATCCTGACTGAGCTTAATGATCCTCTGAGACAACAGTGAGATTCTGCTTTCAAAAGTGAGCAAAACAGGCCTGGAAACAGACAAACCAAAAGCACCTCTTCTGGAATAATCTACTAAAAGTTTGGAGACAGAAGTTGATTGGATTCCCAAAGTTCCTGGCTGTAGTTCCATGTTCAGTCCCTACTGATTTGAGAAGGGGATGATTTACAAGTAACATTTAAAAATAACACAAAGCTACAGGCAAAGAATTGTAGTTGGGCTTTTTTTTTCCCCTTGAAGTTAATCCAGCTGTGGCCTTAAACTCACAATGGATGATAAGCTGATGTCAGTGTGATGCCAAAACCCAAAGGACTGTGTCAGCCTGACGGTGCAAGGTGACATACCTTTTGAATCTTTCACAGATAGGCAGAGGCAATCTGTATCCTGGTCTTGTGCTCACCACTCAGGCAGAATGCCCATCAATGACCAGAAGATGCTTATGATCCCCAAGTTATTTTGCTATGTGTGATGTTCCCACCCCACTCTAGCAGCTACTGCTACTGTGAGTTACCACCAGGACCAGAAAAACCTCCATAGGAGGGTAATCTGAGAGAGGCAGCTCAGTTTCTCCTCTTGCTGGAGAGAGAATGGGCAATGGGGGACAAGCCCCTAAAGAAGCACTGTTGCTGTGGCTGAGTCAAAGCCCTTGGGATAAGGAAGTGAAAGAGCCCAGATTATTCTGTTTAAAGCACGAGAAAGTAAAATCTGATGTCAGTCTGTCTACATCAAAACCAAAAGCATGTAAGACATCCTTGTGATCCAGCAGAGGAGGATGCAGCAAGATAAAAAGCTGAAAGATGCAAATACAGGGCAGACGTTAGGTAGGTGTTTTAACAAAGTGGGTAGGTGTCCCTTGATGTACATCACTGGGTGATACACCATCACTGGAAACTTCCAAATCTGGACTGGCTATCTTGGCAGAATTTTGGTCACCTGAACTTGACCAGAAGAGGGGAAGTCCTCTGGTTTGTATTAGGGAGCGGTCAGACTGAAGATCACAAAGCTCCCTCCTGGTCTTATGCCTGCTCTCACAGTACATGTCTGTTTTTCTCTCATGTTTCCCAATGAAGCAGCTGGAATACCCCCTGCCAGCTGGTCCAGAACTTCTGAACATAGCACTTCAAAACACCACCATCAGCCCTACATCCCACAGTAGTGCTGCTGAGTTGAACATGTTCAAGCCTCAGTCCCATTTTTCCTGGGAATGTTTTCGCTGTAGCTGCAAACAAGAAATGGGCTCTTGCAGAAATCATAGTAGTGTACACAGAGCTTAATTCTTCTATCTTCTTTTTCTTTACAACTTCTAAGAAAAAGGCCAGCCCTCAGCACTATACAGCTGTTCACAGCACCAGTTCCTTCAGCCACACACCAAAATCTTCACCCTTTAAAAGCCTTGCAGTGGAGCTGAAACATTAACAATTGCTGTGCATCTCGTACTAGGGATGTCTCCCATGTGGGAGCACAGGACTGACAGGAATCTAATAACTGTCCATGGGAGGGAAGGAAAAGAAATGGTCATGTTTCAGAGAAAGCAAGAAATGGTTTATTAGCCAAACAATTTGTTATTAATCTCCATATGAAAACAGATGGAGAACCCTGGGGAGGAGGCTCTGCAAAAACACTCTGTAGAGTAATTTTTAGAAGCAGAGTCTTCTGTTACTATGCAGGAAAGCTACGGCTGCTTATGCTTCCTGTGACAGTAATAGTCTTTGACACACAAAACAGGAGCCTAAAAGCTTGGCCTTGCACCATTTAGGTCAAAGGAAGCTTCTTCCATTGGGTTTCAGGGTTTGATCCTGCTGCTAACAGAAGACAAATTAACTGGTTTGAATGCGGATGGGAAGGAAGAGCCTTCCTGCAAGCTAATAAAATCCTTGATCTTAAATCCCTGCTACAGCACAAGTAACCTTTTTATGACTGCTCAGAGCAGACATGAGAGGAAAAAATGTAGACGGTAAGCAGCAAGGAGCATAAATTTTTATTTTTATAGTCACATAAAATGTACAACACATAAGAAGAACTGGCACGGTGTCTTCATTCACATCATGCAGGGGTTGTCTGCAGAAACAAAAAAACAACCTGTGCTTTAGAAGCACTGTGATTTATGCAGGATGGGGAAGAGATGAAGGGAAATTTACCCCAGAGACACACCTCGAGAGAGCTTCCCAGCTACAGATCTTCCTTTGCTTGCGCTTTTTACTCCATAACCTCTGCATCCCCAATCCCATCTCCACTCAGCCCCATCTCTGATTTTGTGCATGTATGTGATTTTTGACATGCATTTTACCCAAAGGATCTTTTCCAATCCCTAGTATTTTTAAAGGGGTTATGTGCTGGCAGACTGTACACATGAAAAATAGGTGGTATTAGATGCATCCAGCTGTTCAGATCTGTCTGTCACCAACCAATCGTGTTATGACAAAATGCATTGGTCTAATACAGAATATGCAGCCCCCCCAGCCCTAGAGAAACGTGTGACAAGGTATATATAAGAAGCACGTTTAATTCACACATTATGTAGGAAAAGGGCCAAATGGTAGGGCTCCCTCCACAACTTTGGATCAGTTTTAAATATCTACATGACTCCACATTATCTTTCACATATGCATCCTCACCTGCTAAAACAGAGGATGCCTGTTTCCTCTTTATTTCATGGTGAAAAAGCTCAAACTAGATCACACAGTTACTTGAAACCAGCAAATACTCAAGGCTGTGATGAATGAATGACATATTAGAAGGTGAGACAAGAACAGCTCCTTCCTATCAGTATCAGGGTCTATGCAGCTTGTGGTGAGCTTGACAGAGGGATTTATCTCACTGAAAAGAATAAAATGTTCTTTTTAGCCATACAGGTTCTTCACCAAGCAGCTCCTTCTACAGGAAAGAATGTCTAAGGAAGGAGGGAAAAACTACCCTCCTGGCAGTGGCTGATTTCAGACTGCATTAAGTGTCTGTATAACAATAGCAAGAGACACAAAGGGAAACATCTACCTCTGCCACCCCAGCAAGGTAAAAGAAAGCAAACACCAAAGTTCAAAGTTTACACCCATCTTTCCCTCCCTGCTTAACCCACAGGCTTCCAAGCACTTTCATTTCTTGGAAACAAGAAAAATGACCATACTCTTGGTATGCATCCAAGCAGGAGCAGACTTCAAGCTGGATGGCCAAAAGCAGAGGATGGCACTGAGCACCTGAGCAGAGGGGATAACACAGTAAGATGACACAAGTCACCAAAAACTTTACAGGTGTTTGCTACTGGAGCCCCCCATACTCTATGCCTTCCCCTCAGGAGCAGAGGGTGCTAAATGGTCAAGCTAAAAGCAAAGGGAGGTCTAGGCAAGCAACAAGATTTCTGTGGGCAAGCACTGACAGAGCCAAGTTTGCCCAGGCCCTCCAGGTTATCACAGGCACACAGCTCCTGCCTGTTGGCTTGTGACATTAGTGCCAGCACTACACCACACCTGCTCTGGCCAGCTCAGCTTTTGACCACCACTGGAGCTGCAGCCAGACTGGACTTGCTTGGGCATGGGTCCAGGGCTTCCTGGCTCCCAGAGCCATGCTGGGTGGCTCAGGACCCTTGCTCTGCTTTCCATCCTTCCATGAGACACCAAAATGATTGCTGCACAGCATTCTACAGATACAGACAAAACACCAAAAAAATGTAGTGGAGAAATGCATTCCTCCATATCACTATATTGTTTGTGAATGACATTTTCCAAGGATTTTTTTAAAACTCAAGGACATTTTACAGAGTATCTGTTTTATGAATCAGTTCTTTATATTTTCCTTTCCTGTTCCATAACTTTTCCAAATGTCACAGAACAATAACTGCTGTGTAGATCACTTATTATTGAGGACTGGAAGACAGCACAGAAGAATAGCTGAGCATTTTTATTTTAAATATAATGCCAAATTTTATATTAAATATAATGCCAAATCAATTTTCTTGCATACCAACCTTTTAAAAATGCCCCAACTGTAATAGTCTACCTTTCTTGGAGCAAAAGCCTGAAGTGCTATCTTGCCCTCATCTTCCCACTTATTTGAACAGACTGCTAGAAGAAAGAGAAATTGAAATAAAAGACATAAAGCTTCCCACTGCCTCCACATGGATGATATCTGTTTCTTTATGTTTACTATACTATGCTAAAAATGTCAAGGAATGGCATGGGCACATTAGCCTTTAGAGAGAACCAAGGCTTTAAAAGGAGCCCGATTTGGAAATGGAAGGTTTGAAATCTTCAAAGCAAACCAGGCATTTAGATATGAGTCTTCAATAAACTCAACTGAAGTCCCTAAACTTTGTAGGAGAAAGATTTCAACTGTAAAGCAGAGCCACCTGCTCTACCCCTAACTTCTGGATTTGCCAAAAAAGGCCATCCTGCACCTCAAAACAGCAGATGCTCATTGCAGAGTACAGAGAAAACACCTTCTACACAGCATATACACAAACATGTGTAAATAAGAAACACTGGGAGCTGCTCCAAAGCCACGAAACACCAGTGGCAGGTGTGAGGCACCTGTTCTAACACAGGACTTCTGCTACACACCTGACTCACAGGGGATGCCAGTGGAGAGCTCCAAGACCTCCATCACACAGTGCTCTCCAGAGAAGATTTTAATGCATGCTGGACTCTTTTCTGACCTTTACATTAACTAGAAATAAGGACCTTGGTTAGCACCTCAGGCTCTTTTTCCTTCATTCCTACTCAGAAGATCCCTGAGCATCTCAGTGTCAATTCTCTTTCCTGCCCTGCTCTGTGCTGGCAAGATCAGTGGCACCAGTGGTTTACTCTGACAAAATGAGGAGAAACCACACATTGAAATATTTGCAATTAGAGAGGAAGCAGTTGCAGCCATGCAATCTAATGGAAAATACAGTGAATTGTAAATCCAGTCTGGAAAGCATTATCTGAAAAATACCAACAGGCTACATACATCCTGTGGTTCTTCTTTAGGCAAGATATTTGGCAGCTTCAAATCAGAGCTTCTCTGAGTAACAGCTGGCTGCAGCCCAGGAGTTGCTGGAGAGCACAACTACACAGAGAGAACTGGAATATTCCCCTGGGAGTGATTCAGGATTGTTTAATGCATTACACAGTAAATATAATCTAGGATATTTAGACAGTATCTTCAGCAGCAAGAATTACTTGGCTCAGGGGAGTCATGATTGGGTACAAGAGCAGATAGAGACCTGTGATGCCAGGATATTAAAAACCCAGTACATTCAATTCCAGATGAGTGAATGCTTCAGTATCATTAGTATGGTATTAGCAAGGTGTGTGATTGTTTAGAAAATCTATCTATGTACCTGTTTTAAACTGTTTGATGCTGATATTCTACATCTTGCACCACTGCAAGCTCTGCTTTGAGTGGGATGTCTGATGGGTATCTCCTGCATTTTTTTTTTAACCACTGGAATGAAATTCCTAGGTATAATGATAAAAGATTGTAAAATTCTGATTATCTTTTGAAATTCCCCAAAATATGGCTGAGAGTAAATGCTTTTCCAGAGAGAAAGTCCCTAAAAAGATGAATAGACCAGAAAGCCTGAACATCAGCTTGGGCTGACCAGATGACTGTTCTGACATGGAAACCAGAAGCCACAAAACAGAAAGGCTTTACTTGCTGTTGAGAGATGATGAAAGGAGAAGCAGCCTCAGGAGAGACTGTACAGAAAGGAGGTGAAAGTAGCAGGGATTTCCAGAGGCCTGTTGCATAATCCCACGGAACGGTCCAGAGAGGTAAGGACACAAACTCACACCAGCTTTCATTTGATCTTGGCTCAATCCAAGCATTTCTTGGAATAGGAATGGGGAGGGAAGAAATTATTGTTGATACACTTTGGGTGGTTTGGTATCCCAGGAGAAGAAATATATGAACCTGGAACACCCATAAGAGTGGGGTCTGGGAAAGCAGAAGCTACTGGAGTGCAAGCTTCCATTTTTCTGAAGGCTAACTAGCAGAAATCCTCTACTGAGAAACTGTCTCTAACCTTAAAATTTTTTTTCTGGCACTAAGACACTCTTGATTAAATCTCTTCTGCCCTCACCTCCTTGTGAGACTGCTGACCCCAGGGATACCTCTCACAGGGTTTGGATCCTGTGCAAGTTTCTCTCCTCTTTGGAGCCATCTCTTCTCACATCAGGTTAGTACTTTACTCTTAAGACCTTCCTCATTCCCAGCATGGATTCTGAACTACAGGAGGGCATAGACACCCTGAAGGACGGCATTCCATAAGGAATTCTCAAGGCAGTACATATCAGTGCCAGGATTTTTAAAGCATGGCAGCATACTGGACTGGCAGGTGTCATCAGCTGAATGGTTGAGCCGTAGGCTGGCAAAGCACAACGTCAGCTTTGGAAAAAAAGTAGCCTTTTCTGAAAATGCAGAGTTTCCTATTCATCTCAATAAATTGAACTACTTCATTCAAAGCCAAGACACAATCTGGGAGCTGTAAAAACAGGAAATCTAGTTTTTCCTCTTCAATATGTAAATAAAAAAGTAGATGTTCAAGAATAACATATGCTAATCCTACAACTCCAAAGAAGCTGACAACTGGAAAAAACTACTGATGAATTATTTTATTGTCATTCAACTTTTGAATGGTTGATGTATTAAGTGATATACCAAGGCAAAAAAATTCAGATGGTTAATTTCAAGAAACAAAAATTAAGATTCCGAGGCTTCAAATGTAGATTTATTTTCTTCCAAATGCAAGTTGACATATATTGAAAAAATAAAGAAAAAATAAGCTGTCTTATCAGATGCTATTTTCTAACACATAAAAATTCAGAATCTTAACATTAAGTTTATAGAGTAACATCAATATGCAAAAGCCTTATGCTTACTGAATTTACCACTGTCTGTGTGTAGTGACAGACTGACATGTTTTAATGGTACCAATAAAAGAAAAGAAATTCCCTTGTGATTAAGAAAGTACAAGCATATGAGGAGATTAAAATTTATTTTAGTTAATAAGATTTTCTTCCTTTCAGCTTAAATAATTTTGAATTTCGACCACTGGAGTCAAATCAATTCACACAAAAGTACAGTTTGAATCTGTTTCAAAGGCAACAGACTCAGTGAACAGAAGTCACTGCCTTGGTGAAAACGTCCATGAGCATTGGTTATCCCAGGTCTATTCTTAGTGGATACATTTCATACCAGAAGGGGCTGCCCTCCACTGAATGCCAAAGAATGGATGTCTCCTTTTCCCTTCTCCTTCCTCTACAGTCTTTATGCATTTCCCCTTTCTCCTCCCACAGATAACTCACAGAACCTTAACTCATGTGTTCAGCCACTTATTTTAAGACATTTCTGTAGCTACTGACAAATTCCAGAAATGAAACAATATTTCCTGATAGGGAAGAAAAATTCTTTGATAGTGCTTTCCAGGAAGAACACTGAAGTCAAAGAGGTCACACGAGTAGAAAGGCCCAGTGGATTTTCCTTGGAGCCGAGCAGCTCAGTTGGGATGGCAGTCAGGCTGCAGTATGAAGATCTAATTCACTAGCACAGAGGAGTGCTTCTCCCTAGGATTAATTAATGATTGCTCTGATAGGGCTTGCCTAAGATATGTAGGGCAGCCAGAGACAGTTAATGGGGATCTGTGAATCCTCAGATTGTGAAAGATAATTAAAAGGAGGGGAAAAAAAATTTTGCAGCGTCACTCACTGTGCATCACGTTTTGCCCCCAGAAAGTGGAATACTTTAAAACACTGAAGTAGTCTGCAAACGTTTACAGCCTCCCCGTTCAAAAAAGGGCAATTTTGTCTAACAGTTGCCTTATTGACCTAAGCCACCATGCAGAAGTCCAGTCCCGTCTTGTCACCCATTGCTGAATGAATCTGGACACACTCATAACTTCTCCATGCCTTCCCTCCCAAACACTCAAAAGGAGGGTATACAGCTTCCATCGAAACACACGGAACTTCAGGATAAAGATGTTATCCTAAAATTGTCTCTGATTTAAAGAATTAAACATTAAAACATGCCTTTGGAAAAGGAAATAAATTTGTTTCACAAATGAGAAATCCAAATCAGACTCAATGATTCTCCCACTTTTATATCTTAAACAAAACCACAGACAACTCACTCTCTTCTCACATTAGCCAACTCTCCCAAGGCAAAAATAACAAGACAAAATTGAGACATACTTTCAAACATCTCTTCTATTGAAAAGGACAGAGGAGATGCCTGGAAAGACACTGAACATGCACACACATGCTGCTGGGCACATCAGCGCTGGTTATAATCACCTGCAATGAACAAAGATGCTCTGTCACTTCACTGTGGGATAGGAAGGAAAATAATGTTGCCTGTCTTCTGTGTCAACTGAGCAATTAATACTAAGCTTAGTTAGGGCCATTTTAAGGGGGGCCGGGAGACGGGGGGACGGACACCATCACCACAAAGGCATTTTAGTCCAAAATGACTCTGCTGGAGACACGATAAACGCTATCCCCCCATCCTTCACGGCCTCTTCCCGACAAAGTCCATGCCCGGAGAGAGGGTCCGTGTGTCGGTGGCAGGCACAGCAGCACCTTGCTCTGCTCCGTGCCACCCTCCGGGCATTCATTCCACTGGCTGCTCCCGGTGGGGCTCCGCTCCCCTGCTCCTCAGGGTGCCTGCCCGCGTCCCCGGGGAAGGTGACCCGAAGCGGAACAGAAAACCAAGGCGCCCCGTCCCTTGCAGCCAGACGAGCCCGCGGCTGCGGGCAGGTGGGCGCTCACTG
>JAHLSL010000067.1:6119151-6140419 GCA_025920805.1 Petroica traversi
CACTGCATAGTAAAGAGCTTTCTTTGTTAAGGCTGTGCTGGGAGACATCTCTGCCTCTCCTGGCCTTTGTGCCCCAGCTTTCCGCTTGCTTTGTGGAGCTGAATGGAGGATTAGTTCTGTTACCTTTGTATTACTGGGGAGTTAAGCTTTTTTTTTTTTTAGGTGCCCTTACATGCTGCTTTAAAGAGGTGCTTTTTAAGCATCAGCACACTGTTGTTTGGTGATGTTACCCAGTTACCTTAAAATTCTGCTTAATTTGATCTTTGTTGTTTTTCTCAAGCAAAGTACAGTCGCAAAAGTGTCCGTAACAGCCTAAATAGAACACAATAGAAAATCTCTACAAAGCGCATGAAGAAAGAGCTATACAGGGCTTAAGACTGACTGAGTAACCTTCCTTACCTGTGGACTTGCTGGTTACTCCTGACAAGATGATGATCAGGAACTATTTCCATGTGTACCCTACACTTTAGGGAAGGGGGACTGGCTCATACAGGTGTAGGGGCCGTGATAGATAATGCATGTCATGATGTACATTGTTTTTATAACCAGTCTCCTTCGAGGCCTTCTGGGCAAATTTAAACCATTTATCTGGAAACTTGTGCCCTTTTCCCTGACCCTATCAGGAAATGATCTGGTCATCCTTTGTGAAGAAAATTAAGTGACGTATTGTCAGCTTGCACAGTAGGTACCAAGTTTTCCTCCGTGATTTGAATCTCAGCCTCTCCCAATTAGTATATTTAGCAAAAATATAGTCTTTCACTGGACCTTATTCTATGTCAGTGTGTGTATTAATAAGCACTTAAGTTGGTAAATACAACTAGACTGCTGTGATTCAGTATTTTGTGTCAATTGGTAATTGTGTGTGGCATTTTATGAACTTTGTGTTAGGTGGTTGTGCAAGTGACTGAAGTTCTTAATTAAAAAAAAATCAGGAGACCTCAGAGACTGCTGTCTTTATATGTGTTGTTTTAAGACGGCCACTAATTAAAGGTGAAGCTCCTGTCCCTAAAGATATGTAGTTTTAATGCTTCCCTCTGGAAGAATTAAACTCCTCTATTTTTAATTTTTTTTTAATACATAGTTTCACAAGACAGCTTGATTCAAATGAACAGCTTGCTGCTCTTTCCTCCCACTAGTTTGAGCTGATTCTGGTGTTTACTTGATCCCATGAGAGACCAAATTCCACTCTGCAACAGAGGGGGGGGGAAACCTCACAGCTGGCAAGTTGTTAACTTTTTCTTTTTTTTTTGGCTGGTTGAGGATGGTGTATGTTAAAGCAGATGAGCAGCAGACCTGATAGGAAGAAGGGATTACTTCTGCTGAAATGCTAAGATTACGAAAGGAGCAAACTGGGAGTAAGACCTCCTTGCCTGCTTGGCTAGTAATTTGCTTATCCATTACAAGAAATTGCAAGCCTGCTGGATTTGTGCTAGGAGTTAATTTGGTGTCCTTTGGTTTAGTGTGTGTAGTAGCAATTGCTGAAGCCCTAAAGCTGTCCTGAGTGCCCTGGTGTGACAGAAGAAGTTAGACTGGTTGTAGAGTGAGTGCTTGACTTAAATTTGGCACCTATTTTTTCTCCATAGAATGTGTCCTTCTGCCTCCAAATGCTGGGGAAAAAAAAAAAGAGTACTTGAGCTCCTGTCTTATTTTTTTCCTTTCCTTTCTGCAGCTTGGATTCTGCAGTACCACAGGGAGGGCTCTGTTCCCGCTGTCTGTAGTCTGCAGATAGGGATTAATCTTGTGAGGCTATTATCCTTTCCTTCAGTCTCTGTAGAGTTGAAAAGCAGACCATTACATTTGCTCACTGCTAGTCAAAATTACAGCCAGTCGTACAGGAAGATTATTTTTGTGGTTTTAAGAGCAAGCATTTTTGGTAATCAAGGCCTGCTGAAACATCTTTAAATCACTTAATTGATAAATGAAGCAGCTGTGAGCAGAGGTGGCAGAAGTGATGTCTGAAAGCTGCTTTGCTGACTCTGCAACTCACAGGCTATCTTCCCTTCTGCAGGAAGGAGAGGAAACCTTGTGGACGTTTTTTTTAAATTGCTCTTTTCCTGGCACAGAAGGGCTCTTGTTGCTAAGAAGCACCTGACATCAGTCATTCCTCTCTCTTTCAAGAACTTCAACACTGTATTTTCTAATAAATGCACATCCTACAAGATATCTCCATGATGTTACTAAAAAAAATAGCATAACTGTGTTAGCTGAAGGACATTTCACTTTGTCTCTACAGGTTGCAGTGTTGTTATTGCCTCTCGTAAATTTGACCGACTAAAAGCTGCTGCAGAAGAACTGAATAATAGATTTGCTTCCATGAGTCCTGCCAAAGTGACTCCAATAGAGTGCAATATCCGCAAAGAAGAGGAGGTAAAGATTAGTGATCTTGTTCTGGGGCTTAACATATCAAAAGCATATTGTGTATATAAATTCTCAGATCTCCAAAGATCTCTGGCCTTTTTGAAAGTAGCTTAGATCAGAGAAAGGTGGAGCAAATCTTGGTTAAATTGATCTGGATAGATGTGTTTCTCAAGTGAAGACATTTGTTAGCCACGTAAGCAAAAAAGCATTTGTGAATATTGGCAAATATTTTTTCTGATCATGCTTACATATTTCAGGTATTTCTGGGAGATGCAGGCCTTGAAACTGGCATGTTCTACAGCGAGCCAGATCCCACTCAGCATGATTCTTTGTCACATTACTGTGACAGAAGTGAGGGGGTGTAAACTTGTGAAGATGAAGACCTCAGAATAGTTCCTTCAAATAGGAAGACATAGCATGGAATCTGAATGCTTGGGACTTGACACAAGTGCCCTGCATTGTCAATTTGGCTTGTAGTAAAGCCAAAAAACCCCACAGATGTATCATATTTTAGCCATGTTTGAAATTTTGGTTACAGTTTGAGGCGTGCCTCATTGTGAATTCTATCACTATTCAAGTTAATTTTAAAATTTTTTCTTCATATTACAAAAAAAGGGAAGATCAAGAGCAAAAGTATGTAATCCAGGTTCTTCAGAAGTCTGCATACACCTCCTATTTTTTTTTAACTTCTGCAATTAAATATTTAGAAGTTCAGCTTCAGGTTGGATTTTTAACTTTCTGAAGAGAGCTAGAAAATCTTCCAGTAACCACTGGCTACATTTTTCTAAACCTCTCAAAGTCTCTCTTAAGCTAAGTATTAACAACCTTCAGTAGCAGTGAAGATTCTGGAAATATCCTAATATATAGCCTTAAAACAAATAAAAATTAAAATTCTTCCCTTGTGGAACAGTTGGTGCCATAAAATATTTATAGTGATCTACTCAGACTTTTTCTCCTGAAGGAGATGAACCCTGGGGCTGAGTAGTGTGTCATTTCACCTACCAGTGAATTTTAGGTTTGTGTTTACTGCATCAGCAGTGCAGCATAATAGGTTATGGCAGATGTCAGAGGGCAACTTCCATGATTAAAGCTACAGGAAAGAAAAGTGGTAAGGAGGAAAAAAGCTGTAAGCTTTTTTTCAGGTCTGTTGAAGAAAGAACTCTGGCATGCTTAATAACCTTCTGCAGGTGAATCTTATTTCTGTATCAGTCTGAAATTGACTAGTGGGACCTGCAGTGTTCTGTGAGATGGTATGGGGCTTGCTTGGATGGTGAAATGAGGTAATCTCCACTAAACTGCCATTCCTTCTTTGTTTCTTTTTTAAGTGTGGCTAAATACCTATTTGACAAAACAGGCTTAAGTGACTTTTAAGTTTTTGAAGGTGCTTTTCAAGCCTTCTTTGTAATGCTGTGTAAAGTGTTTGGGCATTACTCTTGTGTTATGGGTAGCCATACTGATACTTGAGGAAAATTCTGTCTTTGCTATTACCTTGCAGTTTTATCATAGAATTGTCATGTTTTTAGTTTAGTTTTAAACTCTACCCATTTACAGACACACCAGAACTTTCCTAGAACTTTTCGTATGATATTAGTGAAGCTTCTATTGGATGTCTCGTGCCAGTGGAAGTTCTCTTCAACCATTGTCCTTTCAAGTCTATTTCTGTTGAAGAGAGCTTCAGAGGAAAAAGGCAGATTTTGAACTTTTCAGTCATTGATTTAGTCTTACAGTTTGACTCACTTCAGTTCTCCAACTGCTCTTACTTATTTCTGTTGAAGCCCTATTTAGAAAAAAATTGCTATGAAAATTTCATAAGCCTTTTGCTGAAGATCTGAAAAAGGAATGCAATTTCTGTTGCATGTTAACCTAAGAACTTTTGTACTGTTAAATATTTCTCCATTCCAGATGCCCATCTCCAGGACGAGATTTTTCATTGGTTAGAGACATCCTGTGATTTTTGTTCTTTAGCTTGTACCTTTCTGGCTCTGTTCCCTTCTTATAATGCTGAGATTCTCAAAGATTGCTAAATCCTGGCCATGTGTTACATAATTTCTATACTTACTGTTGGACCTAAATTTGTGTTTTCAGCTCTTAAATTTGTAGTGAGGATAGCACTTCCTTACACTTAGGTACTTTGGTTTGTAAGTTGAAACTAGATAAACTCAAATTAACAATTGTTAACTTACAGTGCTAAAAACTGTCAGAACTGAGGCGTATGGCAGGTTTTACACAACCCACTACTTACTATTGCTTATTTATTATGTTTCCTAAGAGCAGCCATGGTGAAAAGTACTTTTTTCCTAATTTACATTTGCTTGCCTTGTGGAACATAGAGGAAAAGAAGCTTTGGGCTTTTACTTCAATTCAAAGAGTATTGTACATTCTCTTTCAAAACCTACTTCATTCTTAACTTAGAATTTAGTGCCTGAGACTTGGAGTCATAGGAACAGGAATCAGTAAAAGATGTTAAGGATTTTTCTAGCTTAGGAGGCAGATGTTGAGTAGAGGCCACACAGTAGTACAACTCACTTCAGTATTTTCACAAGTACAGGAAGAGCTTCCTGTTACAGTGGAAGAGGGGATGAGAGGGAATGTAAACCTTTGGGTTCCCTCACAAAAGAAACAAGACTTGTAAAATTGTGTTGGCTCTGTATGCTACTCATTAGTAACATTACAACTGTTTGCTTTCAGCTTAATATGAGTGAAGAGTATTTACCTCAGAAATCATGGGAACACATTGTTGGGTAGAGAGGACACCCTCTGCAAAATTTCCACGTGAGTTACTACATCCTCCTTCTTAGCTCTTATACTAGGTGCCAAAGAATATGTGGAAGGGAAAAACATAAATGTTTCAACAGGAAAAAAAAACTTAGGAGTTCAAGCCCCCTTAGATGTCAGAAGTGATCTATCACAAGCTTCAAAGCCCAGAAAGTTTCCTGAAGAACTACATAATTCATTTAATGTATCATTCTCTCTGACATCTCACTGAAGTCTTTCTAAGAGTAAATCTTTGTTTGAAAGGAAGCCACCCTGATCACCTGTAGGAATAAGCCATTTGTTCTTATTATGGAATGTAATTTTTTTTATTCCTCTTTATCCATCACTTGTTCTGTATTTCTCTAGAGGCCCCTATGAATTTTGTCCTGGTTTTAATTTTATAAACTGGAGGGGGGGACTTTGAATAGGTAAAATTTAAGAAAGATGAAGGTGCTTTAAAATTGTCAGAAGATAATTTTTTGCCTCCTATTGCAAATCTTAAAGTAACTGATCTGCTTTGAAGGTGACATGGTTCATGTCTCTAGTTTGGATCTGTGAAATTCAAGTATTAGAAAGTTCATCCCTCATCATGTAGTCCAGTATGTTTGTTAGAGCTCTTTCTGGCCTAGGAAGAGGAAAGCAAGATACAGTGAATTAATTGCTGCAGAGGCTTGATGGCAGATACCATGGGAATAGCTTAATGAATTCACATTTTTAAGTCTCTAAATCTTCATCCTCAGAAGCCCTTTTGCTTTCTAGCAAAGATTACTTTTTGTTTAATGTGCAAGAAATAATCCTGCTTGATCGAGGATTTTTAAGCACTGCATAACCTGTCAGGCTTATTTTTGTCATGAGTTTGCTTTTGACTGGTTTTCCTTTGAGTGTTCTGTAAAGGATAAAAAACCTGGTTTAGTTTTTAAAATGGCAGAGTAGAGGTTTCTGGGATAAGAGGACCTGAGGTTTCTCTATTCTGTCATCAGAATATCTTTCTGTATTTGTATATTCTGTCATGCGGCCTTATCCTGGAGCAGCATTGTGCACCTGTGGTTTGGAGTGTATATAGTGATAGATGTTGCTTCTTAGTCATTATGAATCTGAAGTGTTTTTTATTGTTTGCATATTTCCTGGCACTGCCCTCACGATGTGTTGAGAGCAGATCAGTTTGCTCTTGCTGAGATGCAAACCAGACAGCTCTGTGTGCATGTGTATCTTTATTTATCTCTTTTTGTGTCTTAAATTTTGAGCTACAGCAAAATCTCTTGACAGGGACAAGACATGAGGAATGAATGTCTGAATTAAGGGGAGGAAGGGAGAGAGAGAGACTGAGTGAGACAGAGATCAAGCAGATGATGGTCACGAGCTGTGGATACAGCAGTGTCCCGTCAGTCTTCCGGGGATACCACCTTCATCCAGGCCAGGTTTCCAGTATCCTTGGGGTAGTTACAGGTGCCATTCCTGAAACTTGGGGTGATGTGTATGAGCAGTTGCCTCCTTTCCCACAGTTTGCCACAGTGGACACTCTTGTCTGGATGCATTCACCAAGATGTGCTAACCCAGTCTTGCCTCTGCTGGGCCTGGAATTAATGCTTTCCTGTTGCAAATTCCACCCTCTTGTGCTTCTCTCAAGTTCCTGCTTTGGTGGCTTATCATCTTATAGTAAGTTCCTTCTGTGGCCTTGACAGTGTTTTGAGATAATACTCTTTAAGTCCTTATACTTGTAAATCCTTTTTGCTATACTCTTGTGGACAAACATTTCTTTAACTGTCTCCTAGATAAGTAGAAGCTTACATGTCTAGGTAAGTGGAAGATAAACCTTGTACTTCTGGTAGGCCGCAGCTGTTCTTGAAATCAGCAATTCAGAATTCTGTTCACAGTCTCTCCGTTCCATACTTGAACTCCAGCAGCAGAACCTGCTGCTGGACCAGACCCTGAGGGTAAAATCTGTCACTTGGACATCAAGAAGACAACTTCAGACAGACTCAATACAGTGCTACTTAGCACATACTTTGTGTCTGAATTCACTAGCAGCTTTCCTTTTCCAATAAACTTTACAGCTTAGCATAGGCTCAATTGGTTTATAAATACTTAATGCCTGTCTGTGTGAAGCCTGTAGTGAAAGACTGTGGCTTGGTGGGGAGTTGTGGATAAGAGATTCCTGTTGTTGTACTTTTAAATAACACAGCAGTAATGCAGTAAAAATACCTGTTACCACTGTGCCAGAATGCCTATTAGTTCTAGCCACCAAATCACAAATCTCTAACATTCTGTAGTGAGTTGTTTGCCTGTGTGTTTTACTCACTCAGGGTGACCTGTGAATGCATCTGGACATTTGTCCTTTTTCCCTGAGTCAGTGACAGCTGTCATCTCAGTTATCTAGGAATATGTGTTACTGCATAGTACTTCTAAGCTGCAGTCACACACAAAATTTGCTTATTGCAGAGCAACAGTCTTCTGGTTATGTCTGAAGTGCTTGATTTTGTTATTTCCAGTCTTTTCAGGAGAGTGTCCTAAACTAATAGGTCTACCTCCTGCGGCTTTGATTTGCTTCCACAAAGAATCTTGAATAGCTTTTCTAAGAAGTTCTTTCCAAGTGGATTTTTTAATTATAACAATAGAAAAAATCTTCTTTATCAGTCACTGTGATTTAATGTGTTCTACCAGACCCTCCTTCTCTCTGTGCTGCTAGCTGCTGTCACCACGTTTACTGTAACTGGGAGAAGCACTGCAGTGATGCTTTTTCTACAGCACAGAGACTTTGTGAAGAATGCTGCCATTGGAGCCATCTGAGCTGTCACTGGACAGCCTTCTGGCCTTTCCTGGTTTTCAGAAAGCAGAACTTATACACATTTTATTTTAATTTTTTTTTTATGGTGCAACAATAATTTTTATAATGGTGCAACAAGTAGGAACAACAACAGTTCCTGAAGTGTAACATATGCACCATTTTGAATTGATATGTTATGGCATATAACATATAATTTGTCCAGCTGTTGAAAACTTGATTTCGTGTCTCTTCTCAGTATCTTTCCACAGTCTGGATAGCCTTAGTCTGTTCAAATTTTCTTTGTTCTGAAACCATTTCTGTTCCATAAATGAGCCCATATTTCAGTGAATTAAAGAGAATAGTATTCAAGGGCAAGATTCTCAGACTGACAGGGAGAAGAGTTTGATATTGCTGAGCAAAGCAAAACTTTTGCTGCCTAGCCAGATATAGCTTTCCTTTGCTTACAGTAAGAGAAAAGTAAAAGCCAGAATGTCCTTGTGGCAGAGCTGTTCTTGCAAGCTATGAGGTTGGGACTGCTGTCACAGATGTTTTGGTTTTTGTGTTTTTTCCTCACATCCCACAGCCTGCAGTGACTAATGTGAGGAATAAGATGACATTCAGAATTTGAAGATTGGGTTTAGTATCACAATTATTTTCTTAAGGCATTTTTTTTCTCAGCAGGCACTAGTTTTTCAGTTGTTATATGTTTGTTTAGGGTTTTTTCTTTCAAGAGGTGCATCCTTACAGGATCCATACTATCCTGTTTACCATCTTGCACTGTTAGCAATTAAAGATTTAAGGCAGCTATTTATCAGACTGCGTTGGTAACACTCACTGTGAGATATGGATAATGTATTGCTTGCAATTTTTTTTTTTTTTCTGATGTTTTCTACTCTCTCAATACAGAGAAAGACTGATTGATATCCTTTCCCTGGCCCAGCCTGTTTGAATGGCAGCAATGCTCCATGTGTTTGGTTTTTTGGTTGGTTTTTTTTCTCTGACCACAGATGCTAGATAAACTTTTTATATATGCTTGAGTAGGAATAACTGATGCATGGTGTGTAGTTATGATTGATGATGTAAGTAGGAAACAGTAATGTTGTCCCATTTCCTGTTTCTGGAGATAAAGATTAAATTATTAAGTTGTTGCTATGGAGCTCATATTACTATCTTGCAATAATATTTTTGCTAAAAAAGATGACCTGTATTTCCAGCATTTTTTAGACTTGATGTTTTGTAGGGTAATTAACCTTGCTCTATGTAAGAAGACTGGCTATTACCAACTCATATATCAGAGCTGTAGTAAATGTACAAAACTTCTAGAAAGGGATGATAAGACTCCACAAGATGAATAATGTTTTCTGTTAAAAATGGTCAGGTATTTAGTCAAATAAAATAACAATAGCTACTTTGTATGGAACTCTTTGCAGATCGTGAGCTTTGGTGTCTGTTTGGTTTTACAAATCTTCAGCAACTTCTTTGGGTGCTGGTATTTTATGCAGCACCTGCATTATACCAGCAAAATTTCCTAAGTAAACATGGATAGAGCCCAGTCCTTCCTGGCTGACTAAACATGTCATACTGATCTTTCAGCATCTCTGAAGGCTGGGCCACCTCTTTTTCTCTGAAAAGGGCATGAGGGAGAAAATACTGTCTGAGAATGTAATTGGGTGTAGACCTTGATCAGCATATCACAGTAACAAATCCTGTTTCAGGTAGAAGCTTTGGTGAAGTCTACACTGAATCTGCATGGGAAGATTGACTTTCTGGTGAATAATGGAGGGGGGCCAGTTTGCAAGTCCTTCTGAAGCCATCCGTGCCAAAGGCTGGAATGCTGTGATAGACACGAATCTGACAGGGACCTTCTATTGTTGCAAAGCAGGTAAGGGCTGAATACTAAGCTTTTTATGTTGATTTGTTTTTGTTTTTTGCAGAAATACCAGAAGATAAGAAATGTAGCATTTCCCTGGCTTCTTTTCATGCACTCACCTGACAGTGGATATTTGTTTTCCTGAATTACATCCAAAGTTTTGTATTAAATGGTGTATTACATTTCTTCATTAATAAAAACATACATTTAGGCAAGCACGACCTTCTGGTTAAGGTCAGATTTGTGGTGTCAGTTAACTCTGATACCCTTTTAAAAGACTATAGGAAAAGCATTTAACTGTTGTGGCCTGTATTCACTGTGTATAACATAGGAAAAAAACTTCCTTCAGGGATATAAATTTAGGTGTAAGTTTAAGTATGGCATGTCATTCTCAGATAGCATTTGGAATGTGGAAATTAAAGTAATTTACATAGAAACATGAAATCTTGATTTCCATCAAATGCTTCTTGACAATCATTGAGCTTTACCTTGACCACTCCTGTTGCCTCATGGCCTCACCTCTGAATTGTCAAGGCTGAGGTAGAAACAGCAAATTGTTTTTCTAAACCAGTATGACAAATGTGTAGTGTGATTGCAGTTACATTCCAAATTTGGTTTCCAGTTGGCAAGTTCATTTCTATGCATTTCTTCTGATATTTATAGGTTATCTTCCTCCTTCATACAGTGTACAATGCCTGGATGCAGGAACATGGAGGAGCCATTGTCAACATCACTGCTGCCGTGAGAAATGGCTTTCCTGGAATGTCGTAATATATATTTTCTTTTCACATTTTCCTATATTTTTCACCCAGAAGTAATAACTGTTCCTAAACACTTCAGAAAGGTGTATACTGGGCAGCAGCAGAGTATAGAAATACAGTGGTTAGGTAAAGACCGAGCAAGGGTATCACTTGGCTGTATGTGTGGGGATCTCTTTTTAATCCAGTAGATGGCATCTCTGGTCTCTCTCCACTTATGTGTGAGAAACTATGAAGCAAGACTTGCTAGTGAAGCTTTAACTGGAAACGGTTCCCTTTTCTATTTTTTTTTTTAACTTTGAAATTGAGTTTCTGTAGAAGAAATTGAAAAATATATTTTGAGCAAGACTTGCATTATCTCTGTTTGTCCTGATTCAGGCTTGAATGGTTTCAATACCAACATTTTTTAAGGAACAGCAGAATATTTTCTCACTAGCTTGTTCTTCGCAGTACAGAATAACTATTGAGATCCACACGGTGGTGCTGAAGCTACAGTTGTTTGATTATCTCCACTGTGGTGTCTGGTTCAACTGTAATGGCAAATAGGCTGAAGATGTTTCAATTTGAGTTGAACTAAGAGGAAAAACAAGCAAGTTCTGAATAATGGTGGAAAAATTTTCCTAAGTAACTGATGGATAGACACAACTACTTCCAAATTAAATTGAGTTGAAACTTCTTGCAGAAATGTACTGTTGAAAGAGAGATGCCATTATAAGTCCAGCCACCACTCATGCCAACAGTCACCTGATAATGAGTTTTTAGAAGTCTTAATTTTGAGCATAAAAGTTGTCATGTTTCCTCAGAGTGGAGGTTATTTATTTCTGGCCTAAACATATGAATAAGTTGTTTTCTTATGTTTTTCTTATTTTTTTTCTTATTCTTTACCTGTATTTGAGAAGCTATTTTATCTATCTCCTCTTAGTCTGTTTTGCTAGGCTGAAGCAGCTAATTTTATTCATTTTCTTTGACTACGACTGTCTACAATTCATTACTGCAGTAATTTTTGTCTGCATTTGTTCAAGCTTGTAATAATTTCAGAGTAGTTACCTAGAGCAGCAAGGTGTAGGAGTTCACTCTGAGTCTTGTGTCTCAGTCTCCATCCACCTGCAGTAATTTTTGATTAGTGACTTATTTTAATCATGTTTGTCAGAAGATTTAAACAATCTTTCAGTCCACTGTTCTTCTAAGTGTTGCTTTACATGTGCAGGTTTCTGTAGTTTTACACAGTTTGAACTTCAGTTGTTTCTCTTTTTATAAACCTCCTCCTGCAGTAGAGTGTGGCTGACCCATGTCACATTGGGAAAGAGATTTTAAGTATTTCTAGCAGTGACAGGAAATCACAGCATGGCTTGTTTAAACAGTGAAGCAATGGTCACACTTGGAAACTAGAGAGTCTCTCTCTTCCAGATGCTTGGTCCAGTGACAAAACTACTCAGAATACCCTAATGAGGCTGCAGTAGAATTAACATTGGACACTCTTAGCTGACGGAACAGATGCTTCCTTTCCTTTCTTTTCTCCGTAGGCACACGGGAGCTGCAAGAGCTGCAGTGAATAACCTAACCAAGACTTTGGCTTTAGAATGGGCTCACAGTGGAGTGAGAATCAACAGTGTTGCTCCCGTAAGTAATGACAAATGATCTGATTAAAATTAGCCATTACACATGTTCATAGTTAGAGCTTTTGGACCAAAATGGATTTTTAAATTTATAACCAGTAACTGTTTGTGGATTATTTATGTATTTGTTTATTTATAATTCCCTCACTGCATTCTTTGGATCATTTGACTGTGTTTTGTACTTTTGGGTGATGAGTCAGAGGATGTGGGATAAAATTGCTTCTGCTTTCTGCTTTGACTTGGCACATTTGGTTTTTAGTTTTTTTATAGCTAAATGAACCTATACTGGTAGGAGTTGGTGACCTGTCTTACAAAGCCTTGACATAAAATGCTCTGTGTTTCAGTAATGGATACATTACTTCTGAGTTCAGGAAACTTTCTGTTTGAGGTTCAGATATGCTGATGGTTTCCACCTTTGTTTACAAACTTACTTTGAAAAATCTCAGAATGTCTCACATAATGCCTTTTACTTTGTCTCCTTCATCTTAAATTAGTTTACCTTTAGGCATATAAAGAGTCTGCAGTTGGAGTGTACCTTCTCTCAGAGAAATCATATGTAAAAATGTGTTTTGATTTTTTTCTTATCAAATTCTTGCAGACAGGAAACCACTATACAGGTTGGCTAAAATATGCCTGCCATGTTTCTGAGGAAGTAGACAGCAGGTAGAGTTGTTTTAAATAACGGTGTAGAAAGAGCAGCTATGTTTTGTAGTGCACAGTTTTGTAGTGCTGCAGATACAGAAGTTATATAGAAGCTCTAGCCTTGACATTTGAGATTGTGTGATCTGTTGTAATTTTCTCTTATCCACAATTTATTTTACACATTGACTCCCTTGAAATTAAAAGAGGAAATAGAAACTCTGTCCAGCCACTTCTACAGTCAGAATTAAACTTATCTCATAGTGAGTGTCGTAAGTGAAGTGTCATATTTGTTTAAATAATCCCTAGGAACATCTTGCTACGAATTTTGTAGAATGCATATTCTGTTGTGCCTCTTGTCCTAAAATACCTGGCTTCCTTTGTTTGGCATAGCACAGAATGCTTAATGGCAGATGTGTGTTAATCATTCAGGTAGAAACTTTTATGTAACCTTTCTGAGACACAATTCATCTAGAGACATGTTAAATATTAAGATCTACTGACTTGTATTTCCTGTTTATCTGTTTTTTTCTGATTTATCAAGTCTTGGGGAAGTAAGTAATTAAGACAGCATTATTATGTGAATATACTTTTCAGGCATGCTAATTACCTAATGAATCATGCTGATTAGATGTTACAGCACATGTCAGAAGAAGTTTTTGACAAGCAAACACTTTAGGGCTTTGGCTCTTTCAGAAGAATTTGTTAGCTTTGTTACTATGCTGGTAACAAAAGTCCATGTTGTAGTGACAGTAATACTTCTGTCACCTTTGTGGACCCCTCAGATCTGTGGTAACAATACAAAACTAATACTGCTTTATGGAAGGAGAGTAACCTGTAGGGAATGGATACATAGAGAGGTAAGTGTGTATTCTGAAAAAAAAAATGGTTTCACATATGTTATACAAGTTTCTTGGAAATCTTAGTATATGCTTCATGGATAAATTCAAAGTTTGCTATTTTACTTAAACTTGAGTCGCAAAAGTTCTGTCCTAACTGGTGGATGCAACTCTGTGTTCACATTGCCATCTTCCTTCTCAAAACTCAACAGGACATCAGAGCAAAACAGTTTTTTTCCTGCTTCTACAGCAGCTAAGTAGGGAGGGTCAGAATTCTGACTGAAGTCTGTCTGCTTCTGTATGCACAATAAATCTGTCTAGTGCTCCTACAGATGACAAAAAACTTTTGAGACCTTGTTCTTGAGGCTTTGTAGTTTCCTGCTGTAATTTAACATTGAATGCTTGTAATTTCAAAGCAGCCTCTGAGTTTTTTTTTACTCCACTTTTTTGTGATTGAAGTGACAGCGGAGAATTGGAATAATCAGAATTATTGTGCTTGAACAGAGATGTGGCTAGCAGCCAAATTACCTTCTGATATAAATTACGCTATGCCATTACATTCAAAAACTTATATTCAAGTGCTCTTTAGGTAGTTCAATCCCACGTAAAATCAGTAATGACAGCTTCACAATTTTAGAATGATCAGTTTAAACGTATGCAAGGGAACTTAAGTTTCACTGTACTGTTTTAAAATAGGGACTGGTATTTTCGGAAACTGCTGTTGCAAACTATGGAGAACAAGGTGTAATGATGTGGTTAAGGAGCATACCAAAGGTTCCTGCCAAGAGGTCAGCTGTTCCTGAGGAGGTAATGTATTTCAGAATGCTTCTGATATGCCTACTTCTGTGCCTCTGTGACAGCTTACTCGTTTTCCTCTGTTAGCTACTTGGTGTTTGTGGCTTTAAGGCTGTTACAGTTTTCATTACTGAGTAGAAAATGTTACTGTATCTTGCCTGTAGAGATTTTTCACAATCTTCTTTGACATGAACAATTCTGAGCAGTTTAAGAAAGATTAAAATTGTCATTCTTTTGCTAGATCTCTCCTGCAGTATGTTTCCTGCTGTCTCCAGCTGCATCATTCATAACTGGGATAACCCTGGTCGTGGATGGTGGCCAGAGTTTGTACAGCCATACCCTAGAAATACCCGGTAAGCAATTGGCTATAAAATAATGCCCTTCAAGTGCCTGAAGTTGTGCAGTGGGAGGAAACAAAAGTAAAATGTCTAGTTTCTCAAGCAACTAAGTAAATTTTTTTGTTTGTTTTCCTCAGATCATGACAGATGGCCCTCACCACCTGAAGGAAAAAATTCCGAAATGCTGAAAAAGCTGCTTTCTGGCGAGTTCAAACCAAAGCTCTAAAAGAAAAATATTTTACCTTGTTCCAAGTTACACACTTGCTGATAATTTCACTTTATGATTTGGCCTTATTATTGTCAGTAATATTTTTTTTTCTCATACGTAACTACATTAAGTGCCTTAATTTTTGTTGGTTTATATTTAAAAATTTCGAAAGGCTTTACATTGTACATCTCTTCTCTGAAAACATTTAGTCTTTTGGGAAGGGAAAAGATATGAAAGACTGATTATCCATTTGCACAGGCATAAAGTAATGAAGAATCCTAGCCAGAAGTGAATTAAAAAAATATTTATTTTGCAGTGAAGGTAGCCAAGAGGGAATGTTTTGGAATCCTTCTATTCTTGATGAATTTAGGGAGAAGGTGGGTAAGTGTTAGCTCTACACTATTTCTGTCAGCCACACACTGAGTGTTCAATAATGGTTTTAAAGACCAAATAGAGTAAGTATTTCTCTGAAAATAATTAAAAATAAGATGGAATATTGTTATTAATGTTTCAAACTAATATCATGTCAGATCATATCATATTGGGAATGTTTTGAATTATTTGCAGATATAATGACATTATGGAGTTAAACTGGCTGCAACTTAAATTTGATAACAGAATAAGCAGATAATAAATACAGTGATGGAAAACAGTATAGATTCAACAATTTAACATGCAAAATCTGTGATGTATATTGCAATACTCTCTGCAGTATGCTATACGAGCAAAGGAGAAATTTGGAATTCTGCATTTGCCAGCTAAAACACCTTCTATCCATTGTGTTGTCTTACAATGTTAACAGAATTTTGTTCATTACTGTCTTTAGGAGTGGTTTTTGTAAACAATGCCGAGATGCAATTTAAAAACCAGAAATCTTGTAGTACATCACTTGAAGAGGCTATATTTGTAAATTTTCTATTCACTTTAAGACAAATGTTCCCATGTCTGTTAACTTTTAGGAAAATATAAAAAATAAGTAATGACTGAGTTTGTTTGCGTCAAAACTGCAATTCCTGGAATCAAGTTGCTGCTATAGAAGGGAACTTTTAATACTTCATTTTGGACTGAATATAAGACTCTGGTGGTTGTTTGTTCTCTGCAAAGATGTTTGACTTTTGCATCTTTCAGTAAAAGATGTGTTCTTATATAGGTACATGTAGATTGCTTTTTGTTAAACATGAAATGAATGGCAATTTTCAGGGGGAAGAAGAGTTTGAGCAATCATGTGTGTTCTTTCAGCTATATCCTCTTTCCTTAGTAACTGAAAGTCCTGTATGTGGCTGTGAGAAATTGGTACAGAGATAAAGCCAACTTTTTTGAAAACTCTTGTGCAAGCTATAATTTGATTATTGCAGATATTAATTCAGAGTACTCAGCGAGAGGATTCCTGGAAGCAAATGCACCTGTTAGATAACTAACTCTAGAGCTCATTGCATTCAATTCAATTTATTTAGTTTATTAACACATTATTTCTTGACATCTCTCTGGAAAAGAAGGTTAAACATGAATATGCTTGAGACTTGTGGATCTTACTTTCTCTCTGTGTTTGATTGTGAGTTTCTGTGATATGTGTGCATTGTGGACTGAAAGTGAAATGATTACCTTTATTATATCCCAGAAATGTTCACTGAAAGATTTGAGTACAAACTTGGAAATAATAAATTTTTAATCTTGCAGATTTCCTGTTTAAACATGCTAGAGTGTGAATATTCATAAAGAGGGAAGTTTATATGTAATGATGGTGAAATTCATCATTCACCTCAGGAAATCATGAGAACATTTGAAAGGTGAGCATTCTAGTGTGAGGGAGACAGGTTCAGTCTGCAATTAATAAATCCCTTCACAAGTGAAACTATAAAAAACCTTTCTGCTTGTGTTGATTACAATTTGACCTTGCCTTCTTCAACTTTCAAGCAAAGCAATGGATGTACTAAGATGTAAGTTCTTTAGAAGAGGCTGTGCTTTTTTTTTTACTGTCACGAAGTTGAAACAGGTGGCATTTGTGGAGCTCAGCTTAGTGCAATAGGAGAAAATACTCAAAATACTCTAAGGGTAAATCTAGTTTAAAAATATAGAAAATACATCCTCAGAAGGAGAAGGGGACACATCAGTGTTGTCTGCTTTTCTTTGCTTTTTCTTTTTTTTCCCCAGTTATAATGCCAAGGTTCCCCCAAGAGCTGAGGCTTACTGTACATTATATTAAAATGTTTATCACAATTTGTTAGCTGTTAGGATAGTAACTCCCTCACAGTAATGGTTTTGCAGTAATCAAGCCTTTTTTTTTTTTTTGTGGGTGGGTTCACTTTGTTTTTGTGTTTTTTGTCTTCCACCATGGATTACATGAAATGTTTAATTCTCGGAACAAAGGTTTCATTTTGGTCTTGCCTCTTTGGTCCATTTTTATGCAGATTAAAATTACTTTAAAAGTTTTGCAACACTTTGCAGAAATCCAGTACTTTGTCAGCTGGCAGCAAGAATGTTTCAGGTTTCTGCCATAGTGCTGCAGATAATATCAACTGTAGCAAAGCTCTTCCTATGCCGACAGCCCTTGATCAAAGGGCATTGAGAGGTTAAAAGAAATGGGTGTGGTAGCAAAAACATCTTTGACCTGTATAAGATTGGGGTGTCTGGAGTTCAGAGAACAGGGCTTTATTTTATTTGATTTATTTTACAAGAGAGGTGAAAGCAACTGTGAGAAAAGAGCTAAGGAACCTCAGGAAGAATCAAGGAGATTTACTGACCAAACACTGAAACTTAAACATTTGCTGCAGTGTATAATTGTAATAAGCAAAGAGAAGAATGTTAGAATGACAGTTACATTTACCATTCTGTTAGAAATCTCTTTTTGGTTGCTTTAGTATTTACCTCTGGCTAAGCCTGTGCCTATTCTGTCAATCTCTTATCAGATATTCATTTGATGGATGAATAGGTGCTTACCACCTGCTACTTTGCTCCACTATCTGGTGTTATATCTGAATATATGTGTCATAGAACTCTACATTTGTGACAGCAGAGTATTTCAATGAAGGGGAACTTTTGTCAATTTCTATCAACTGCACTTGCCTTATGTTTTACAGATATTCTTTGTGTTAAGCAGAATATTGTTCATTCAGGGTATTTATTTAGCATAAAATGAAGTCTGATTATTCTGTGGGTTTACTTAAGTGTAAAATAAACTCTGTATTGTGAAAGTCTTCATTTTTTAAAGATTAACAGTTGTCCTGTTTGTTAAAGGGAGAATAGTCTGTGCAGTGTCATTCTGCAGTAAGCTCCCACGTCTGCTTTAAGATGTAAATGAACAAGTAAGAGGCAACTATTGCTTGTTATGAGCATTTATGGCTATGTTTAGTCTTCTCAATAGTCACACAATATCCCCTATAATCTTTAAGAAAGTGTGCTCTGCAAGATAGTGTAATTTCATATACTTCTAATTGGCATCTCCTAGTTCCCCCCTTGCCATCTTAAATAGCAGCCTTGTGTTAAATGGCTGAGTGCTGCAGATGTTAGAGGAATTGCCTTATTAGTAAAGTCAACAGTGTCTGTATTCTGGGTTACTGAATATGGCTGAGTCCTAAAGGTATATGAGTTGCTTCATAAACTTCAGTGATGGGAGTTGGAGCAGACAAACCTATCAGTACTATTGCCTAAGGTCACTGATAGTGTATATTACATTTTTATGAATCTTCCAGCAGTGGTTTAGGACTGTCCTCCCCAAACTATTTGCTCTTCCTTTCTTTTGGCAGCAGCCTTACAGTGATGGTGCATTTGTGTTGGATGGAAGTGGAAACACTGAGATGCAGGCACTTGTTTCCTTCTGTCACAGGAAGGCAGAAGAGCATAGCAGACATGACTAGCAAAGGTTTGAAATCACTGCTGTTTTCTCAATGCATGTGAGCTGGATTTAAATTTATGAACAGGCTGTTGGCCCTCCTGCTGGTGAGAAAAGACTCTGGATTGTGTTATAATATCCTGGCATCACAAACGTTACCCTGCTACAGTCCCCAGAAGAAGCCATTTTGACTTTTATTATCTGCTCCATCTCCAGTAGCTTGTTCCTTTGTCAGTTAACCCCTCATTTGATTAAATATATATTAAATGAAACACTAACATTTTCTTCACGTAATTCAGAATGTGGTAATACGGTGCCATCTATAGGAAGGACTGGTGGGGAGACAAAGAAACTTGGGAGAAAAAGGAGAATGATGGCATGGCTCTGAAAAGGGTCTGGTTTGTTCCTTTTTAGTGTTTAGAAGCTGTGGCTCCAGTGTTAATTAATACAGGCACTTAGCCTCAAGCAAGGCATGTAGGAGGTGAGAACCTCTCATTGTAATGAGGTATTGATTCTGGAATTCAGGGAGTGCCATTCTGCCAGATTTCAGTCAATTGCTTGAGTACACTATCCTGAGATGTGCTTAGTCTGTAATTTCCACCCCCACACCTCCCAACTTCTGTCACCTGCACAGAGTTTGAACTGAATGGATAAATAACTAATACATTTTATTTCAACTCCTATCAGCTATTTTTTACTGTTGTTTTCCATATCGGCTATTACACTGTTCCTATAAGATTTATTTTACTCTGGTAGCATGACACATGATCCTAGAGCCATGCTCCTGGGTTTGGGCTGAGCTCAGTGTGAGCCAGTGTCATATGTGCTGGTCCTTGGTGCTGATAGGTATTTTTTTATCTCAAAGTCCATATTTAGCTGCTTATCCTGCTTCTGGTACTGAAGATGCTCGTGATTTCAGGATTATGGCATGATAGCACTGATGCCTGTCAGGATGTACATCACCTCTGCAAGGTTCTCTCGGGATGGGGCTCTGTGCTGGGCAGGCTTTGTGCAGCAATGCAGCATCACATGGGCAGAGGAATTCCAAATGATTTCCACAATCCTTGCTGGCTTCTTCTGTAGTGAATGAACTTTGACTTCAAAAATCCCTCACTAACACCTCCTCCACCAGTTAAATCCAGTTGCAAGATGCTAAAGCTGATAAATGGCCATGAAATGGAACATCAAGGCAAGGGAAACACTGGATGTGTTTTCAAAGCTGTGTAAGCAGCTGTGGCTCATTGATTTTGCTTGATGGTGCAGGATCATCACACGTCAGCATTTTCTTTGCTGTTTCCCTATCAGAAAGACCTATTAGCAGATAAGGTCACCTTTTAAACTTCCTAGTTAAAGACTCCTTGTCATGACAAGTGTCCTGTAAACACCACTGACAATTTTCCCGAGTCTGGAGTGAAGTGTCTTAGCCTTGAGATGACTCTGTCTCCTGCATGATGGCTCTGGAATCAGTGATTCCTTGTGCCTTTCTTAGATTTGCTTCATTTGGTCTTTAGCACTGTCCTCTTCAATTAAAAAATATGACAGTATTTGCTTTTATCATTCTCTGCAGCCTATTTTGGTTGATGATCTCAATCAGGTTATGGACCTTGGTGGGCAATTACTTAGTTTCTTATGTGGTTCCCACTGGAAATTGACTTATAAATCTTAAACTTCTGTTCAAGTATTATTTCACAGGTTTGTTAAGGGTGATCAAAGTAGCCCCCAATCCTAGTTTTGGGTAGATTTTGAGGGCTTGTCCAGGATTTGCAAACCACTTGATGTCTTACACATTAAATGCCTCCTTACTGCATGCCCAAAAAGCAGCATGTGAGCAGCAGCTCAGCGGGGATTACTGAGCTGTAGAGTCAGGTGCCCCGGCACAGGTCACTGCTGTCTCTGTAGAGCTCTGTGCGAACACTGGGGCTGGCAGTGTCTCACAGGGCGTCCGCTAAACACGCACAGGTCATTTGTGCCTCTCACACACAATGGTTCATGCCTGTAAGGTTACTGTGAAATCAGTACAAAACTAATTACAGTGCCATGCTATTATTAACAGTCATCGGCTACTTAGACTGCAAGGACAGCTGTAATAGCTGTCCTGCTACGTATCAGGGACTGCTTCCTCCCTGATTAACTGAGGGTAGGATGCTTCTTCCTTGCATGTATTGACTTCCTGCGGGAAGCAGGTGGCTCCTGCAGAGAGCGGTCAGTCTGTACCGGGAGAAATAGGCGACCTGAAGGCGGCAGAGCGCCCTACTAAATTGTCCTAGAAGCGTGCACAGCCCCCGTAAGAGGCAGCTCGAGGCAGCGTGTGCTGCGGTGGGGCCCGGCAGAAGCGGGCATTTGTTGCAGTGAGCGATGGCAATGCAATGGCTGTACCGCGGTGCGCCTTCCCATCCAGCCCTCGCACGGCGCCCATCCCGCAGCCGCCGAACGGCACTAGGCCGGACTTCTCTTACGCTCGGCTGTCCGGGACCGGCAGCCGCTCCAGACGATGCCCTGG
>JAHLSL010000067.1:6140819-6193491 GCA_025920805.1 Petroica traversi
CTGCGCGGCGGTGTAGCTGTTGGCGGTGCCGGGAGACACACGCTGATGTTGCTTACTTGTATTACCGCTGCAGTGTCTTTAGTGTTTTACGTGCCTGACGAGTATTTCTATGTCACCCTAAACCTTCCCGTGATTGCTCGCTGATGCTGTGGTTTCTCGCCTTTGAATTGCTCTGCAGTGGTAGTGCTGTGAATTGGGTATGTAGGTCAGATTCTGTGAGATGTTTTTGTCAGGGGAAAAAGTGAATGTTGGATTATTTATTCCCGTGTTGCTTTTGAAGTGCATTGCAGCACCCACGAGGTTGGGGTTTTTTTGCTGTTTTGATTTTTTGTTTGTGGGGTTTATTTCCCCTTGGTTTCTCTTGCTTCACAAATCTGGTTTAGTTTTTGGCTGTGGCATTACTGAAGATCAAAGCGCTAAATTAGCTGAGCGCTTCTAAGCTGTATTGTATCATGAAGTGTCCTCGAAGAGGGTGGCAAAAGATAATAAAAGCCTGCCTTGAAATAAGGGGGAGAAAATGTCTCTCAGCTACAAGGTTTCTTTTCTTTAAACAATGCAGCACGTTGCAGAGCATTAGAGGCCTTGGGAATTGTATTGCTGTGTATATGGCAGAGACGTATTAGCACAGTGAATGGCTACCGGCTTGTCTTGCACAACATCTTGGGTTCTCTCGTGGCAGAGCACTTAATAACGAAATACCCTAGAAGGTGTTCTTTCCTATGGAATTCCTTGTGGATATTTTTAAGGGAAGGGACATTGGTGAGCTAATATTTATGCCACACTGAAAAACCTTAGAATAATTTCTTTTCGTTGCTATTTTTTCCTGAATTCACCTATACCTCTCCTTACAGGGACTTTGTGATGATTTGATTTCCTCAGAAATCTATTTAAAAATCAGAACTTGCTCTTATTTCTGTTTTCTTTACATTGTCCTCTGTTATGACTGCCACCAATATGTACTGAACCAAGATTTGATTTAGGTAATGAAGATGTATATAATTAATTTAATTTTTTCCCCAAGGTTTCATTGTATGTTGATAAAACAGAATAGGAAGATAACATTTGTCAGATTGACTCATTGCTTGAGAAGAAAAATCTGTGCAGAGCTTGCCTTGATGAACTCTGTGTTGGTGTTTGAACAGGTGGTTTACCTGGCACTAATAGAAGACTAAGGTGAAGAAAACAGTTGTTTTTGCATTGCTTGCCTTGGCTTGCTGAGATTTCTACACTGTCAGAGGAACTTTTTTTTTTTAAGATAGCTTGGTAATCTTAGGGATTTTATAGTAAATGTTATTAGGTAGAGAGCTGTGACAGAATTTATTATTGTGGTGAAATGAGCATTGTGTAGTTTATCAGTAGGGAAGTTTGTTTTTGCTTTTTGTTGATAAAACTAGTTTATGGTAAAAATTAATAACCTTCCAGTATTGGTCATAGGTGTATCAGTGGTTCTTTGCTATGATTGTTGGGAAAGCTAGTCAGTGCACAGGCTTGTGGAATTTAAAACCTAGTGATGCTGAATGCAGGAGAGATTGTTTTATTATAAGGTTTTCTCTGGAAAAAGCAAGCAAGTTGATCAAGCTGTAAATTTAGTCCACAGTTACAGTTTTTACTTCACTTTTTTTCTGATCATTTCCTAAAAGAAGTTGTTCATATTTGGGTACAAATCAGAATTACTGCTTTTTAAAACCTTGTCATTAATAATAAATATTTATGAAGAACTATGGAGAAAAACCTTTGAAATCTTGGCAGTCTTAAGTTTTATATTTTTTTCTTTTGTCTTAACTGCAGGCTGACTTTTTACCTCAGCAAACTAAATCAAAAGTAATGAGTAATTTGTGTTTACAACCAGTTGTTCAGTGGCTCTCTAACTGGGCGTTCTCTGAACTTAAAAGTAATGTGTTCTTATAAAATGCAGCCTGAATTTGATAATGATTTCCTTCATTTGTCCCCCCCTCTTCCACAGCCAGTGGTGTTCTGATCTGTGGAGAAGTACCCATTTAGTTTGGAATAATGAAGGTATTTTCTAGTAATATCTTCTTAGTACTAATATTAATTATTATTTTTTAGACTACTTGGAGAAAAATAAATGAATGATGAAAATTTGATTGATATAGTTAAGGACATCTTAAATACATTTGCAGAAAATGTAATGTGTTTTCATATGCACAACAAGCTAATGTAAATATGTGTACTGCCTAGTGACTCTAGGTTTATCCAACTAGCAGACTATTAGGTTTGCTGTCCTGAAAGTTTATTTTCTAAATGTAAGCTTCTAAAATTCTGAAGTAGAACTGACACAGTATTAAATAAAAAAAAAAAATTTGAAAAATCTGTGAATTCTGTTAAACACACTGATTTCTCTGTGAGAAGAAAGAAAAATCTGTTAGGAATAAGTACTTATTTTGCTATTTTAATATTATGGTATTTTGTAGTGCTAAGGTCAAAGCAGATCATGTATGCTATAATTGCACACAGCTTGCAGAATAACATTGGAAACATGGGAACATGTTCAGAATTCAGTGTGTTAGTTGTGATTCGCTTCTCACTTCTGGATCTTGGCATGACATCTTGATTTAATAATATGACAAATGCAGTTTATGGCTCTGTATAAACCCATTTTCTTAGCCAAACGATGCTTATTTGCAGGTTTTTCTGGGATGTTTTAATACATTAATCTTAAATATAATCTTTTGAAAGCTGCAGGAAGATTACTAACAATGAGAAAAGGAAAGATGGAGTTCTGTATTGTGATATTGCAGGCATTCCCCTGGGAAATGGGAACCACTGCTGTAGAGATACTTGACACACAAATACACATGTGGCATAGTTCGGGCCCAGCTTGATGAGGCTGTTGGAAGGTGGATTTACTTGAGCAAGGCCAAAGCAGAAATATCTGCACTGTCCTTTAAAAACCAGCATTTGGGAATTGGTAATGCAGGGGGGCCTGTAGAGATCTGTCTTTGTCCCATCCATTTGTGAAGTTTTACTTATGTGTGCTTCTGTATCTCAAATTATTGCATTCGTTTTTAAGTATACCAGCAAACTTTAACTTAGTTAACATTTTCCTGTGAGAGGAAAATAATTTTTGTTAGGCTAAAGTATTTTTTCTTTGCTGTAACTGTTTTCAGCCATTTTTTTCTTTGAATCTTTCACAATATCTTTCTCACTTGCTTCTCTTTCTGTATTTCCATTCATCATTTGTCCATTTTGTGGATTATCTGCAGCACTAAAAGATGCTGCTTTTTGTTTTCCTTAGATGATTTGTGCCAGGTACGCTAACAATCTGACAACAGCAGTGTAATAAAATTCATATGCTTCAGATGTTTGTATTGGAAAGACTGTACTTTTGAAGTTCAGATATGATAACGCTGATGAACATTCATTTGGATGAAGGAAGGTGGAGGAAATGGTGGAGGTGTAAGAAAGGGCAGAGATTTCATGCTGAAGGAAATATGCTGAAATCATGTGTGACAGACATTTGTCTGATCTTCTCTTAAAAAATGCAGAAGAGGGGAATACCACACCTCTTCACTGATCTATTTATAGCTGGTACATGACTATTGTTGTTGTTACGAGGCTTTTCTTAACATTTAACTTAAGTCTCTGTCGTGGTGCTAGTTAAGCCAGTTAATTCTCATCCAACTCTTGTTACTCATGCAGGACAATGATTTCTGTGGTCTTTTCACCAAGTGTTTGCATACATGAAGACTCTTCCTCTGTCCCCTTTTATTTCAGGCTTCTCTTTACTGAACTGTGCAAACAGGATTTTTGTTGTTCAGTCTCACTGTGCACTGATTTGTCTGTATCTTTTTCAAAGTTCTACAGACAGTTTTTGAGCAACAGAATAATTAAGTTACTCTGCAAGTAGCAGAAGTAACATGACGGCCTTATTAAAATGTCATTCTAGGGTGTGTGCATGCAGGTATGGCTAGGTTTTGTTTTTGTTTTGTTGTTGGGGCTTTTTTATTTCTTGCCAACAGCATCAGGTTCTTGGCTTCTGCATTTACTAACACAGGAGCTTCTACTAGTGCTTATTGTATCAGTTATTTCTTTCTTTGTATAAATGACTTGGAGTTATCTTTCCAAGGAATATAACCATATACTGTATGAATTCAATCTTTATTTTGGTCTAGTTTTCTTCTATTAAGTATTTTTAGACTTAGCAGAGTATGCAGTTGTTTTTCTTCCATATCTCTTTCCCAGCACGTGCAGTCCCTGTGGCTTTTGAACATAAATCTGCTCTACAATAGGAATTTGAGGACAAGTTCTCCTAGGGTTAGATGCAGCTTCTGTTGGCACAAATGTGTCCATACTGGTCTATTTTGTACAAGTGCTGTCCTTTGAAGAAAATCATATTATCATATTATTCACGTAACTTCTGGCAGTGTAACCATACCTGAACGAGCCTTTTGCCATTTTGAGATGTCACATGGTCCAGTGATGTAGCAGAAGAAATTTTAATCCTATAGGCATGTCTTATTGCAAGAATTGCAGAGTCAGCTATGAAGCAGATGTGTGCAGCATGTTCCCTGGTTTTACTCCATTTTGTCTGACTTATGTAAATGATTTTATCCATAATTTTTGAGGCTAGATCACAGATGGGACAAATTGTGCAATTCTTTCAGCAGTGCATTCTTCACAAAAAATTAAATGGACACCAATAATGATTATTAATGAAGACCTTTTTTAGTTTCTTGCAGGAAGCAGTATTCAGGCAGTCAGTGTGGATTATGTATCACCTGTCCTTAAAATTATTTTAAAATAATTTAGACAAGAGGTCTGTAAATGCTAACAATTTCAATGCCATGTTACCAGAAGTAAATATAATCTCATCTTTGAACAAACATTTGAAAACTGGAAAAATCTGGATCAAGCTGTTTGAATTTATAATAATAAAAAAATGGAGAACAGAAGTAAAATACTGACACAAGCAGAAATTAAACTTCTAAAGAAAATCTAAAGGAAATACAACATTATTTAAGAGCACGAGGATTGTCACCCTAAATATTTTATTAATGCAGCAGCTGAGAACTGGTAAAATTCAACCTGTATTTTATTGTTGTTTTGTCACACTGACTATGTGTGTTTTTAGCAGAGCCACAATTTTTGTAACTCCAGCATAAGAGTTTTTTAAAAATAAAGATCATTTTGAATAGCCAAACCCCATGGGAATTGTGGTGGTTTTTTCTATAATGGCTTGATGATAACTGTCTTGGTGTAAAGCTGGGTTTAGAAAAGCATCTTTTGTACTGCTGGCAGCAGTAAGCACAGTAACTTTAGGCAGGGATGAGGTCAATAATGTGGTGACTGACACAACGAATGCCTTGCTGCAGCAAGTTCCTTTATGCAGTATCTGTTATGCTTCTGTGTCTGTGATACTGGCACTATCATGAATACTGAATGAGACTTTCAAAAGAAAATTTATATGTTATTGGTGAACTGTCTGACAAGTTTTAGGTAAAATCTTAATCCATGATAGAATCGAAGAAAAGACAATCCAAGATTTCCCTCAATGCATGAATGAGAGGTTATGGAAGAGTGAGAACAGTGTAAGCATACTTAGTGTGAATATTCTTTCAAATCCCTAATTATTTTTAGTAAATATTGATTCTAAATCTCGTGTAGTTCTTGTGTACCTCATAATGTTTGGATTTTTTTCTCAGACTGTTTTTGCATGCAGCTAAATAAATGTCTGGCATCTAAATATCTTTTAATAAGAAATTGTTTAGGTACATTAGTGGTTCTAGTAAAAACAACACTTTTAAAAACTTCTTAAACGTTTGTACTGAGTTCCTTTGGTGCCACCTTTCTTTTGGAGGAGAGTGTACATTCTTTGTCTATTACAGTAATACATTTCTTTGTTCCTTGTAGCCCTTCATAGCCCTTTATCACTTTCTCCCCACACCCAAATGTTATTCAAACCAGAGTCCTAACTTGCCTATTTCTTTTCCCCTGTAAAACCCATGCTATGCCTTTGATTGTACCTTTTCTTACTTTGCTACATCCTCTTCTGGAGCTGAAGGTCCCAAGAATGCTAATGGTGTTCAAGATGTGAAGGCAGTGATTGTTTCACACTTTCTGTTTGTAATTCCTAACTCTGGCTTTATTTCTGAGTGTTGTGAGTGGTCAGTGCAAAGCCAATTGGTTTCTCACGTACAAAGTTGGATCCATAGCTCTCCTTCCTCCCTTCCAGGACTTTCTGGCAGGACTTTCATTCATCAGTGCTGCTGGTAATTACTGCCTTTATTGCTCAGTCCTCTCTCTGATGAAGACCACCACCTCAACTCTAGTAGAGTCTGTAGTAGTGACTGTAGTGAGTCCTTTCCTTGCTCTCCCAAACAACAGGGTTTCAGAAAGGTCCTGTTTCTTTGATAACTTAGAATATATTGAAAATCACACACTGTTGTGGAGGCCTACTGGTATCCTCCTTCCTTGTAAAAATAGCTATGTCTGTCCTATGTCTTCTATATTTTAACCAATTTATTCATACAAGGGTAGATCTTCTTTCTTATGCTGTGGCTGCAGGAAGGCCTTTGGTGAGACTTCTCCAGCACCTTAAATCCAAGTAGGCCATGATACTGAGCGAGATCAATTCTTTATACAAGTGCACGGAGTGCACCAAGATTTGAAAGTGAGGATCTCTTTTTGGAGCAGCCATATCTGCTCCTCCCTGCTCTATCACAATTAGGCGTATGCCTGTTACTTGTAGTTTATTTGTTATATGTCACACTTAATATTGTGCAATTTCCTGAGATCCCTGCATTATGCATGTCGTCTTTTAGAGAATCTTTTTGAAAGATCCGGATCTGTGCAGTAACCAAGAGGGTTGATTCCAGCATGAGTTCTTGCTCCTTTCTTTGTGTTGGCATTGATACTATAGAAATGTGAGACCAGTTAGACAGGCTGATTGTTAATTAAAATGTAAAATCTTTTCAGCTGGATCATCTGTTGGCTCTGGATCTCCTGCTTGTCATTAAGGTTCAGCTAGACAGCAGCAGTTACTGTAGACAAGCAGGACTACTCTCTTGACACAAATGCAACCTTAGTAGTTGAACAGTTGTCTGAAAGTTGATGGTTGCAAGTGGGCACAGACATAGTAATCCTTCCTCTGGAGCTTTTGAGTCTGTAGTTAGTTTACTCTATTAGCTGTATTTATAAGGGTTCTTTCATTTTTATCACTTGAGGGAAAATTACAATAATGAAGCATCATAGATGTCATCGTAATTGGGTACCTGCTGCTAAGGGCTCTGCTAGTGCAGGTGCAAGAAGGAAACCTTATGAAAATACGTTGTCTTTGTGCCTTTGCATTTGGTTCTGGAGTGTTTTGACAGACCTGGCTTTCTATTTTTACATTTTGCTTTAAATGTTATTTTGAAGATTTGGGTTGAATTATGTTTTTTTCTGATCCACAGGGGGCTAGAGATTATTATCAAAATGTAAACTGGCAAACAGTTTGTGCACTTGATAGCTTAGTCATGTCCTAATGTGTTAGCCTCTGTGAGCCATCCAGTTTAAAACCCAATATGGATAAAAACTTATAAATTTGTCAATGTAGACCTGTGCAGTGAGACCTGATCACTACAAAAATGCTGTACAATCTTGTAAAAGAATATTTGGATTTTGCACAGTATGTGTTACCTCTGCATGTACTCCGGGTTTTCTCAGTTTCCATTAATGTATATTAATTGCTCACCAGTCTTGGTGATGTTATTGAGCTCTCTGTACAGTTCCAGGTGTGAGAGGCCTGAATCTGTCCATACCTGGGGTGCCCTCGTTCAATTCATTGCTGTTTGTTGTTGCATGTTTTATTCTTGAATTGGAGGTGGATTCAGCAATCTTTTTTTCTATGCTGTGTTGGAAATCTGAATGGCTCATTAATATCTTATTTACTTAAATATTCCATATTAGTGTATTAAGAGATTTTTTTGCATTTTATCTTTGTTTTGAGGATAGAAAAAATGAAGAAACTGTCTGACTGACTCTACAAAGGTAATTTGAATTATGATGAGAAGAGCATGTGGGATACTTAATGAGGAAAATTGAATGTGAGCCAGGAAATGCATTTTATGCAGAAGCTCCAGGTGCTGGTGCGTCACTGGAGTAGGAAAACATTACAGAAGATGAGATAGAAGCAGAAGATGAGAAAAATCATAGTTGTATTACTATACTATGGATTTCCTCAATGTATCACTGCCTTGAGTAGTGTGCAGGAAGAGCTGTGCTTTGAGGAACAACTGTGCTTTGAGGAATGAGTAAGGCAGTATATAACAAAGACTGTTTGCTGAGGCCAGTTTCTCCTTCATGTTTTGCAAAATTTGGAAGATGAAGGGTAATTGAGACTGAGCTGTCTTCATGGTGAAGACACAAAAATGACCTTGGAGACGTAGGTTCTTCTCTTATTGGAATCACATCAAAATGCCAGGTGGATCATATTAATCAGAAAGGCTTATATGTATCCTTGTGTTAATTTGTTTTTTGTGCTTGATTTGAAAAGATGGTGTGATTTGCAGCCATGATTAAAACTCACAACTACTGCATGTTTGAAATAGTTAAGTTTTGCTCTGAATGGAAGATTCTGTCAAATATGATTGTTATACTGAAGAAAACAAAGCTTTGCAGTTTCAGTACCTGAAGATAGATATTTAAGCTAGGTGTAGAAACCGAGAGTGGATTTATGCATCTGGCTTATTTCCCAAAATGCTTGTTTTTTTTAACGCATCATAGTCACAAAACTGGAAGGTTAAGTGAGAAGGATAGAACTCGTTACTGGAGTTTAAGGAGTTTCTTTCTTCTGCATGTCCTCAAATGCTGTATCTGCCTGATGATTTGTATGTAATCACTTGTACATTAATTGAAATGCTCCAGTTGTTTGCAGTACTCAGTAACTGCTGGAAGACTGCATTTTTTCTAGCGTACTCTATTTTTGCTCATAGAATATTGTTGATAGAAGTGGTTTGTGATAGGTTTACTCTTTTAGTGAGTGGTTACTCTTAAAATCAATTTATTTGTCACTGGTCATAGCATACTCTTCCATTTTTAGAGTAGTGAAGGTTGCAGGAATCATCAATACTGGTAGTGATGGTGGGATTAAGTTTGTGTACTGTGTACAATTAGTTCTTTGGCTGAACTGATGATCTTGAATGTTGTCACAAGGATGAGAGCTGAACTATATTCTTTAAGGGTCTATGCTGTGAACTGTTGAACAAACCCCCCTCTGAACAGTTATCTTCCTCTGGGATCTTGGATAGAGGACATGCAGTTACATTTGTAGTGAGGAGTGGTTTTCATTGTAACACCTTTAGCCCTTCTTCGCAAGTATTTCTACTTGTTACTCTTAAGTTTGGAGTAAAACTAAGGTTGATGCCACTCATGACTGTTCCAGCATGAGGGCTCCAAATGGCAGCAACAAGCTGAGTGCACCACTTGAGATTTTTGGAAGTAGACACAGAAGCACCTAAATTTTATTATGACACTCATTGTAGTGCATGTTTCATGGGATTCAAAAGTCTAAAAATTTCATACACCTGTTTTGTTTGAGATACCTTCTATGCAGCAACTCAGTACATGTAAGATAGTAAAATAGGATAAAGTTACAATCATCACAGAAGGGTTTTACTGTGTTTGTTTGTGGACAGTCCAATGTTATCTTAATATACTGAGTTAGCCTCAAGCATTTTTATGATGTGACTAGCACTAAGCAGTTTGTTTAGCATATAGCCCAGCTGATGGTAAGGAATATGTTCTTCGTGTTGTGGTGCTCTGGGGCTTTCCACCATGATGGTGGTGATAAATTTCCCAGATGCCAGAGTGCTCTGGATGCAGAGAGCAGTGATGCAGTTATGTGTAGCCCAGTGAACTGTGTCTATTACTTTTTTACATACCTTTGTGAGAAAATCTGGTCCTGGATAAGAGAGGAGGACAAGCAGTCAATTTACAGCCAGTATGTTCTGTTGCAAAACTGGCAGCACTAACATATTTTGCAAGGTGTCACTGTGGCACCTGTCTGCAAGTTTAAGATGCTGTGACCCTTCCTCATTTTAAAATTTATAAGTTTAAAAATCATGAACAGATCTTAAGAAAGCATCATGACTTTCAAGAAAGATTTGCTTGATGTATCAGCCAAGTAATTTTTCAGTTAGATTGAGAAATGAGCTGTCAAGTGCTTTGGCTGCTGCCGAGGCAATGACAGATACAGGAAATAGAGAGGTTCTGTAAAACTCAAATTAGGTGAGCAAAGAGATCCTGTTGAGGAAAGTAGATGTTTTTCTGTTTGAGGCCAATTACAGTCTTATCTTTTTTGTGTACTTGAAATAGAGTGGGCCTATGAAGGGTTAGCTAATAGAGGCTCTTGATAGTGCTTGGAAAGAAGGGGTTCATTCAAGCAGGAAACTTGCATTTAAGTGTCTTGAAACTCTAAATATGCTTATCTCTCCCTGTCAACTGTAAAGGAAGTGTAGAGAGATTAGCTTTCGTAGAGTATGGTTACTCTTTGCGAATATTGCTGTAAGTGTTAAGATATTTATCTCAAAAGCTTAATTTTGCTATAAACTCATCTTGAAGTGCTGCTTTGCATTTTTATGAGAACAGTCCTTAAAAACTCTGTCCTTACATTCTCAAACCTTCCAGCACACTAAGTTTTTCAAGTCAAGATCATAGTTCATCAAGCTGATAAATGTTACATGACTGTCAAATTACAGTTTATAGAACAGAAGGAGCTAAAGATGTAATCTGAATAAAGTTTTGCTGTTTCATTGGGCACATTGTTTCAGTTAATACTGAAATCTGGTTCTCAAGGTAGTTTGAGTGAGAGCTGCGTTTAGGGTGCTAGAATTTACTGCACTGATTTTCAAGATTTTCTTCTTCCTGGACCTGGGAGGGCACCATCCATAGATGTTTTTTATGCAAGTCTGGTCTGTTTTATTGGTTTGGGGTGTTTTGTTACTTTTTTGTTTGTCTATGTATTAAATTGAATTCTGGAAGGAGAACAGCTACTAACCGTTCTTTTAATAAAATAAACAAATACCAAATCATGTCCGTAGCTGTATAGATGAGGTAAGTCTGCATGCTCCTGTGGGCTCAGTGAGACATAAATCCACTTTTTTTTTGCTTGCCAGGAAGATGTAAAAAGTCTTCAGTGTAAGAAATCACAAGTCTGAACATTGTAGAGACACCTGATACCTCTGTACCTGCCACAAAGGTTCTGATGCTTCAGCCATCCCACACGTGCTCTCTGCAGTCTGCACAGAGCACTGTGCCTTTAGGTTGTGTACAGAAGCAAGATGGCTTCTGCATACACTGCATTTTTACACACACAGGGATTCCACTCTGCCTCTTTAATGTGTATTGCACCTATGTTAGATAATTACACATTGTGATTTAATAATTCTTCTCAATTGTTTCTTGCTGAGCCTGTCCAGTCTTGTGGCCGCAACCTTTTTTTTTCCAATTTCCTAAATGATTGTCTTTATGTCAAAATGCATTCAATCCAAAAACATGACTAAATAGAATAAACCACAATATTTAGGCTTGCATGAAATATAGCTTCTAATTGTGGATGGTGCTCTCCTGATTGCAGGGAGGATAGAAGTTCAGAAAGCAGTCCTGTCAGTTTTAGTACCATAAATGCAGTTCATCTCATTTTTTAAGTGTTTAGTACTACTTTTAATTAGTAATAAAGGGTGAATACCCACAGTAAACTATCACATGAATTTAAAACACTTGATGGTATTTAAATACATTTAGCTGGACTGCAACTGTTTTTAGACATGATTCAGGTAATTTCCTTAAGCCATAACTTGTCTGTCTTGTTGTGCCCGCCTGGTCATTGTTGGTCTCCAGGGGCCTGCAGTGGGAATCATGTTCATTGGTGTTTTCTACCTAGTAGGAATATGGATATCTTTTATTTTAGTCCATCAGCTGAGTTTCCTGTTAGTTAATTGTGGTTTTAAAGCAAATAGCTAGAAAATCATGTGATATTTAGCCAAATATGTTGAAAAAACCTAAGTAGGGTAATTGCTGCAGTTAGTTCCATTAACTAATCTGTAATTATTTCAAGAAAACATATTTTGCGTAATAATAATAATAAACCTTGAAATTGAGGTATTTGCTATGTTTTGCATTTATTACTTTGGTAGAAACCAAGCTAAGTATCGCAGTATTTTATTATTGATTGCTATTATAAGAGTAATTGGCACCTTTTGGACCTTTCCCTTTATCATTCTCAGTTAGTTATACAATATTTACAATCTACTAGAATCTTCTTGCTTTCCAGGTATTTCCAAATATTTGCAAGAATGATCCAGAAATCAAAATCACTGCTATTGGGAAGAGTCTTGGACTCTTAATAATCCCTGGAGCATGAATTTTAAATATTTGATTTGAAGTATATTACATTCTGCATTTTATCTCGTTGTTCTTGTTTGTAATGAAATTTCTATTTCTGTAACACTATGCTGTGGTTTGGACACAACCTCTTGATTTTATTTCTCAAAACTGGAACAAAAAATGGATATGCACTATTTCTTTCTGGTTTTTTGTAACTCCTTGCTATTTCAATATCTAAATTCAGTAGACACATCTGAGAGTTTTTTACCCCTTAATATATTTTTATTAATAATTTTTTAAAAGTGTCAAGTTCAAGAGAGTTGATTGCTATTGTTTTATGAAGCCCATCATGCTCATTGAAGTTGCTGGCTCATGGTACTGTTTAAGGTTGTTTGGTCTCTGTACAAGAGGTTAAAATAGCTTGGGTTGCTGACTGGGTTAATTTAATTAAAAGAGAGTGAGAAAAATCAGGGCAAAGTTTGGATGTATATTGACTAAGCTACATACAATCAGAACAAGACTTAAAATACTTTTAAAAATAAATCCAAGTACTTTTGCTGGAAATACACCAGAAATATTCTTTCTGTGAAAATGTGTTTGATGTGTTTATGTTCCTGCTGTCAGTCATTCTAAAGGTAGAAGGGTTTAGTTCAGCTGTTCAGGATAGAATTGTTGAATGATGATAACTATGGAAAACCATGGAGTGAGGTGCTATGTGTAGCAAGGAGGAGTCGGCCTCTTCTCCCAGGCAATTAGCAGTACTACAAGAGGAAATGGCCTCAGGTTGTTCCCTGGGGAGGTTCAGGTTGGACATAAGGAGGAATTTCTTCACCAGAAGTGTTTCAAGCATTGGAATGGACTGCCCAGGGAAGGGGTAGAGTTACCATCCCTGTAAGTGTCCAAGAAATGGCTGGCTGTGGCACTTCATGCTCTTGTTTACTTGATGGGCTGATGTTTAGTCAAAGGTTTGATTTGATGCTCTTGGAGGTCTTTTTCAACCTTAAAGATTCTGTGATTCTATTAGGTAAAAATAGAGGGGAATACTGTTCTGTCTGATGGTTCCCGAGTCCAGGACAGGACTCTGTCATTCCTGAGTTACTTCCCTGGTGGTGAAAGATGCTGCTCTAGATTATCTCCCTTGCTCTGAGGTGTCAATTGGCAGGGCTTGCTTGGTTCTGCTGTTGTGCCAGTCTCTCCTAGCACAGCTTAGCTGGATGAGCACTCCCAGTGTGTCCTGTCCAAGGCAGATAACCTCACAACTGAGATAAATTAAAGGGGAGAAGAAAGTGCTTCAGCATAGAAGAGGGCACATGAGAGAGAAGGAACTGAGGAGAATATTACTGCTCTGTGGCTCATGCCCTTACTGGTGTGCTAGACAGGATTCCTCCCTGCTGGCTTTCAGACCTAAAGATTCCTTAAGGCATGCAAAGAAAGCTGGAATCAAACATTTCAACAGATATTTCCTAAGAAGCATTTATCCATTCACTCCCTTGCAGTATATTTTAATTTTAAAAGCTCCCATAGTCCTGTGACAAGAATAAATTTTTTTTATTGAATTCACCCAGTTAAACGTATTTTTAATGCTCCAAATTTGACCCACTGGGTCCTATTTTTTGTTTTGTTTTCCAAATGTTACCTTAATTTAGCAATGTATCATTGGCTTTTGATTTGTTTAGTTTAATCTTTTTCTCCCTTTTCTGCTTTCCCTGTGAATACCCTTTTTATGTATTATTACAATATGTTAAAGATCCAAGTTTTTCTACAGCTAGTCTCACATCTGCTGTGTTACTGTTAGATTTTTACCTGTTACCGTTCTTCAGTTATCTTTTTATGTCGTTCATGATTTTGTGCTACTGCTGCTGCTTTCATATTTTTTGAAAAGGATGGCTTATTGTCCAGTGTTCATTTGTGTGTATATCCATGTACAATCCTCTTCTTTATGTTCATTTCTATGGAGTTTCCTTCTTTAAGGTATCTTCTAATGTAAAAATACTGACTTCTATGCTTTTCACGCTATGTAGTGTCATTATTGTCATTTATGCCAGCAGTTGCTTTGAGTTATGAAAATGGCTACAGAAGTTCAGATTTAGATGTTACTCTTTGTCTTGTTCAGGGATACAGTGTTTATTTTTTTTTAAGTAAAAACCTTAACAAGCAGTGCTGCGCATTATTCTGCTTAAAGGTTAAGTGAGTATATTTGACTAGGTGATCACTTGAGATTTTGTCAGCCTTGCTTGCTGTGATTTATAGGAGGTTGGTTGTGCAAGACCAAGCATTTGATTGCTTAAATATTGTTTTTTGAGTAAAACCATTTTATCTGGCTCATTCTTCTTGCTATGAAATAAAATTTTATAGTCTTACTTTATATTCTGGTTGTCCTTTATACAGTCTGAAAAATCATCTGTGAATGTTCTCTCTTCATTTTTACTTGGCTCTTTTTGCTTCATCTATTACAGACAAGAGTGTCTCAGAATAGCAATGGAAGCAGATACTGTTCTCGCGTTGTTTTGGTTTAACTTGTTTGTGTCTAGTACAGTGTAAGTCTGATTTAGTCTTTCTTTACCTGTGATTGAAATATAGTGCATCTTTCCTATTTTGAGTTCATATAATGTAATTTTGCTTTGGTGTAAGGGTTGGAAACCATTTATCTTTGCACTTATTTATTTTAGTGAAAATTTAGTGGAGGGAATTGATATCCTTGAGGTTCTTGCCCCACTGTTGCAACAGGTCTGGACTCTGAAGGTGTAAAGCATCTTCTGTGTAGGTAAAGTGTTCCTGTGTAAGTCTGAATTCCTTATTAAATCAGACTAAGCTAGATTGCTTGCTTCACCGGGTTTTTTGGTTCTTGATTTAGTAACTGAGAGGCACGGTGTTCTGTTTCTTGTAGAAGTGTGTGCAAATGGGCAATTAGCTCAGGGTGTCTGAAATAGCTGCATCGCCTGCATAGCTTACTTGTCCTCAGGCTTTGTTTCATTTGCATTGAGAAAGCCACCAAAGAAAGAAAATATCCAAGTGATTCTTGGAAATTGGTTTTAGCTTTCTCAGATTCTGAAAGACTTCCAGACGCTGCAAGGTGGCTGGTGGGAAGTGAATCATGAATATGAATCAGCATCTCTCCACCCTTTTATCCAAAATGCTGTTGCTAGGATATTCTTCTTTGATGATGTGATAAGAGTAGCAAACACCTTTTTGAAATTCACTGTCATCCCTTCTTTAATTGCATTCAAATTCAGGCTGCTTGTGTCTCTCTGCAAGACCTTGACATAGTTTTATTCTACCTTTGCTTCTGCTCTTTGTGTTTTGCAGCCTTTGCTTCTCCTGAGTCTTTCCCTGAGTTTCAATTTCTTGTTTCGTTTCCGGTTTTTTTTTGTCTTGAATTGTAACCTACTCTTGTGTGTGTGCTATACTAATGCTACTTTGCAAACAGGGATTAGGATATGCTTTTACTGAATGTATATATATGCTTGTTTGAAAAATGTTGATTTTTGTTACCTTGTTTTTACTCCCTCTCCACAACCACACTGTTGTTATAACCCATTGTGAAAATGATCAGTTAAAAACAGAAGGCTCTTTTTATTTCACAAGGTGAATTCATAGAAGTCTTAATAAAACTGGGTCTGAGTCATGTTTTTAATTGAAATTTTAGTGTTGTTAGCTCATTTTAAAATATTATTAAATGCTAACACAAAGGTTTTAAGATAACTAGTTATACTTAATATTTGAACAGAGAATTTTGGTTAAAAGGGGTGATAAAGAAAAGAAACAAGTTATTCAGAGAAATTTAATTTTCTTAAGTTGGGTTTAATAGATGCTTGCTTATTAGCTTATGTTCTAGTAAGACATGTCAGATTAATACAAGAGAATGAATTCTTCTAGCTGGAGGAACTTGGAGGAGATATATTTCTTAAGATATTTTTTCTTCAGCCCTATGTGAGTCCTTAAGCTCAAATATCTACAGCTTCTAAGTTTGGGTTTTTTTCAGCTAGGTTGAGGAAGAACATCTGGGGTATTTTTTTTTGGAGATATAAGTTGATTTTGTTTTCTTCAGGTGTGGTAGAAGATTTAAAATGCCTCACAGAAGTATTGTACAATTTGAAGTACTTACAAAGAAGTATTACAGAAATACTTCATCCAAAGTCATGAAACATTGTTATGTTTGATATATTAAGACAGCTAATTAAAACAGACATTTTATAAAAATGACATTAAATAAAAAAAAATTTTTATAAGCATTTTAGTGAATAATTTTTTTGAAGATTCTCCAAGACAACTGCTGATAGAAAAAACATAGCATATGAAATAATATATATTCTGCTTTTCTGACTCTCAGGGATGAAAAAGATGCAAAGAATAGCTCATGGCGAAAAAAATGTTAGTTCTGATATTTAAGTCCATAAAGGTAATCCCAGTTCAATAAGTAAATCAGAATTCCTGGAATCTTGTATGAGAGCAAGGTCCAAAGATACAGCCCTTATTTTGGGCGATATTGGCCACTATCATTCAGCAAATAAGTGAAATTTCTGCCCATTTTCCTCTCTGATGATGAGTGCAAATCCCCTGCTTATTTGTCTTCGTGGGTTTCCTTTTTTGTTACAGAGCAGCAGAACCTTTTCCTGTGTTTGTTTGTTTTGTTTTGGGTTAGTTTTTTTGAAACAGGTTGTTTTTGTTTTTTTTTTTTTTGTTTTTTTGTGCTGTGGTGACATCAGAAGGCTGAAGACCCCATTAGCAGTAAAAGTTGGGGTTGTGTCTTGAGGTTATGGGCAGCTCAGGCCATGTTTACTTCCCACACTCTTATGGGTTTTAATACTTTGCAAAGCATTAGGTGGGACTTTCCCCCAACATTTGGAAGCTGTTTCAGGTACTGTTGTGAGGCTGTCCATAGACTTGGGAGTTTGCAACTCAGAATACACATCAATTATATTTTCAGCTTTCTTTTAGTTCTCTTGTGCTTTTTTGTGTGCTCTTTAGCTGAACTGGTTTCTGATTCTGTAGTGGGAGCTCTGTGTCTTCCTTAGAAGCCAAAGCTCTTCTTGGTTATTATGGAGCTTGTAATAGATGGTAGAAGGTGGCTCATCTGATATTATTGGTAAAAGGCAGTACCTGCAGAGATCTTTATATGGCTCTCAAGTCCAAATTTCTTTCTAAAAAATATGTGAGTACTTGAGGCTTTCTAGTTCCACTGAAATGAATGCTGCTCAGAAAGACTGTTTTCATGAAATAAGGATGTAAGAGACAATGCTAGAAACTCTTATTCGCCTAACTGAAGACACTCAGAAATCTTTTGGAAAACTGCAGTTAATTTATTGTTAGCTATAAAACTGGCAGAATATTCAAGCAAAGAACCCTGTCTGGTGCTGAAAGAGATGGCCCACCTTCCCTCTGCTCTCAGCCATGTGCTCCCACTGGTTGCCCTGTGCTGGCATCAGGGGTCATTTCACACTGGGAAGAAACCAAGCCATAAGAAAATAATTTTTTTGAAAAAAGGAGGGAAAAAAAAAAGTCATACTCTATTGATGTAGTTCCTTGAATAAACTTGCAGGAGATTCATCTGTTTTATTAGAGTTGGGTAGATCTGTCTTTTGAGTAAGAAGCAAGGATGGTCCAGTGCCGCCAACAAATGGGAGGAGAGACACAGACAGTCCTTCATGACAGTGGCTGCTTAAGAAATAAGAGGGTTTCTTCTCTTGCATTAAAAAAATAGCTGGGCTTTTTTTTCTTGTGGTAGTCTGTATTACAACAAATATCATTCTCTGTTTAGAGATCTGTGTTGAGTTTTTTGCTGTTAAGCTCTATAATGGCATCTAATAGAAAGATTATTATAATTTGTCCTTCATTATTGTTTTTTTTCAATTGGCCAATTTTGAAGATATTGTGATAGACTGGTTTGTTCATAAATGTGCTCCTTATGTTTCTTCTTTTCTGGATAATGTATGTTGAATATTAAAAGTTAATGCCTGCTGTCTTCAAGAGATTTTGCTTTCAGGGATGTTAGGGATATCTGTGTTACATTTGTGAATTAGGATGACAAATAACACTTGAAGTTTTCTAATTTATGTAGAATCAACCATCAGTAGGTATTGATGACTCTTGATTTGTGCTGTGAGTTTCATAGGTATTTATAAATATTAACTACATGTGTGTAGTTCTGAACACAGAACTTCGAACTTCAGATGGACCTGTAGAAAAATAATTGGTTCTTATTAATCTGGAGTTGTGGGTAGCCCATGTAGTAGAGTGTTACTGTTAATTAAGATACTAATCAACATTTGGGGGTGCGGGTAGAGATTAAAATATTTAGTTCAGGCTTTGTGTCTTCAGAGATTATATATATTACTCAGAGGCTGGTGAGGCTTTGGGGGCAATATCTGTTTTCTCCACACATCATATGTGTGTCTTACGCAAGCTTATTTGTAGTTTTTATGTGTGTTTGCTATGTAGAATCTTTCAAAAACTGCCCATAAACAATTAAATGTTGACTGTTTTACATGGCTTTGACAACTTCAGTAACTGTGGGGTTTTTGGTTTTGCATTTTAGGAAATAAAATAATGCCAATGAAGCAACCATTTCCCTGAAGTTTGAGTTTTCAGACTCACTGCCATAATGGGTAAGTCATCTGTGCAACTTATATAAAAATTTACTACAATTCCTGGGAAACGTGCTTTGGCTTTTAAACAGTGCAACATCTATATGTGAAAGACAGTGTTCAGCAACTTCACTAGTATTGAAAGTATTCTTTTGGGGGTTTTTTGGTGGGCTTTTTTTTGTTTGTTTTTTGTTTCTTTTCCTTATAACGTAGTACTTTTCCCTCATTATGTGATAAGTTACAGATTCAAGTTTAGGAAATTGAGATTCGTGATATTAGGGTACTGAGCAATACTTACTGCTCTAAGTGGTAATAGGTGTTAGAAAGAACCAAACCTAAAACAAAATCTGCATGTAAGAGTTTTATCTTACTGCCTTTTGCACTGTATCAATTCAGTACTAAGCTACTTCTGTGCAGATGGTCTGTGTTGTTCTAGTTATGTGGCACATTTGTATTACTTTAAATTTTATGTCACTTCATCAAATTGTATATCAGTTTTTCAAGTTGTATGTTTTTAGTGAGTTGATTATGTTGTTATTGTAATCATTTATACTGCTCCCTCTCCAAAAATCCCAGCAAACCAACCAACCACACTACACACATTTTTGTATTGCTTTTATTTATCCTTTAATGTTATGCTATTTTTTTCTAACCTTATGCTTAATAATTAAGTTACTCAATCTAGGAATACAGCACTCGTCAGATTTCTGATATTCTCCAACATGAGAGAAATTATTGTTGAGTCGTATTGGTTATTTAGTAACTTTAGATGCTTTGCCACAGTACTTTGGTTTCTTTTGTAAAAAATATGCAACTCTAGTAACCACTGGGAACTCCAACCAACTGCTGAAGCATTATTTTATTTTTTGCATTGCTGAGCACTAGAATAGGCCATAACACAATAAAATAGTTCAACTGTTTTAGTTGTGGCAAATTATGAAGTGTGTTTTAGTGTGAGAAATGAATAACTGAGCTGCAAGACCGCCTTTAGTTCTGTCATTAAATATTGCTGGTAAAGCTTGCTTTTATAGATTTGCATATCTTAATAGAGTTATGAATAATGATAGCATGAGTGATGATCAAAGTTACTAATTTTCAGATCAGCTTTCTGATCTGTGAGGAATCTTTTAAATTTGAACACTTAAATCCCACAATTTCTTTATATGGTAAATATATTTGGCTATATTTTAATATAATGTGAAGGAATTCTGTGTAAATCACAGCATTTAGCAATGAATCCTTCAACAAACATATCCCTTGTGAAGGAACACGAGGCACAGTCAATACCTCTGGAGATAAATTTTGTTATCCAGTCTTCTAGATACATGTTGAGTGCAGTACTATTGCTGTGGCAAGGAAGTAATATAAAATATTAGAAAGAAATCACTCTTAGGGACGGATGTACAGGCTTTTGAGGTCCTAAGTGCTTACCTGTCTAAAGGAGCATCACAGTTCTAGGGCAAATCTTGCCTAACATATCATGAGGACATTGCAGCTGCAGCAGATCATCAGGATTTAAGATTTTTTGTCAACTTGAAGCCTAAGTTGTGTAACATTTCTGCCCCTAAATTGTCCTCTGTCTTCAGTACTTCTGATTCTCCTTGTGAATTCCTCCTTTAAGCCCCAAAGTCCTCTGTATTTTTAGTCCTGAAGAAGTTTTGTGGTGTTTTATTTTTGGCTTGTCAATTATTTTTTTGTTGTTGTTGTTGTGGTGGGGTATTTGTTTTGGATTTTTATAATGCTCCATGTGCTATCAGCAGATGCTCAGGCAGTTGAGGTGTTCATATGGGAGTTTGTGTATGCTTCTCATGGGCATGATCGTACCTGTTCAGGACAGAGAAGAAATAGTTCAAAAGAACTTGCTTTTTATTCTTTATTTTATGGAAAGAAGTGGGAAGTAAGATCTCTAGTAAATATCTTATCTATGGATATTATTTGAATTGAAGTAGACAAGGCTTCCCCTGCATCCCCTTTCTCTTATTAATACAGCCTATGGTTGTGTAAAGTTTCATCTTTGTTATGACTTCAGCTTTTTAAAACCTGTTACTGAATTGGGGTTACTGATTAAGCTGTTTATTTCCTTAAGCACTGTTAATGATAAATAAAATAAAAATGTTCGCAATGTGGCAAAGATTTTTTTAAAATTTGGCAATTATGTATTGAAGTATAATGCAGACTCTTGGATTTTAGACTAATGCCTGCCTAATTGTGAAATGAGACAGTAATGCCCTTCAAAAGTAACAGTCTTTTACACTTGTCTGGTCTTTTTCTCTGAGCAGATGAGCAGCAAGCTTTGAATTCAATCATGCAGGATTTGGCTGTGCTTCACAAAGCCAGTCGTCCTGTATTGCCCCAGCAAGAAACAGGAAAACCAAAGTCATCTTCACCTAAAAAACAGGTAATCTTCAATATCCTCACTAATGTACTGAACATGGAATGTCCTGCTGTGACTTCTGTAATTAATTTTCTTGCTAGACCAGTGAGCATACCAGAATGAGATATTAGTCTCCCACATGTGCTGCCATTTTCTTTGTTCATGTTCTTACATTAGCAGCAAAATGAAATGGTGGCATTTCAGAACAGATCATAATGTATGCTTAAATAAAGAAATTAAAGATTTTAGAGGTATTTACACTGTATGTAAAGTGATTTTATATTTGTTATTATTATATTAGAACTATACTATTTTAAATAAAGAATAATTTTATAGATTTAGTAGATTACCCGATTGTCACCTATATAATACCAAAGAATGTCAGTACAGCAGCAGAAATATGCTTAAACTCTTTTACTGCATCTTTGGTCTCAATTTCTTGTTCGTGTGCTGGAAATGAGAATTCTTTCCAGTTGCTTTTTTTTTTTTTTCTTTTTCTGTGGATACCGAACACAAATAGAAAAGTAGTAAATACTTAGTTGCTATGTTGAAATGCTATATGGAGAGATTAGGAGAAGATGTAAACTTTTACCCAAATTAAGTTAACTGTATGTTTATTTGATTGGATCCTTAATTTACAGTTCAATCAACTTCAGTTTGTGCTTATTTTAACCTTTTAAAAATCAAAATATTTGGATGCATTTGGGTCTTAAGCTGTCAAAACCGAATGTTACATAATTTTCCTTCTGTGCTTTAAAAGTTATGAGAGTTCAGTGTGTAACACCTGGTGCTTTGCTACTGTAACACACATCTGAGCTGTAACTTTAGACATTGTGGTAACATGCACTTATGGTCCAAAATGATTTTGAGTATAATCCACTTTTAGAAAGTCAGAAGAAATGTTTATCACAGTTTCAATTTGTGGATTTTAAAAGTAATTGTTTAAAAATTAGCTATTTTGGAAGATGAAGCAGTGTTACTTGGATAAACTTTGTTGTTGAATGCATTCTTGTTTTTCCTGCAATAGTTGTTGATACAGTTTGATTCTTAAAATTATGATTTTGCAAGGGAATGTTATTTCCATATAACTGCAAATATATACAGAGATGGTTATTAAGAAATGTATTACATGACTGCTGGCTTAATTACATGTGTGGGTTTCTATGGTGATGCTTATGAAACAAGATATGTTTCTTAGGCCTGGAACACTCAGCTGCGAAGTGTACATAAAAACATGTTATTGGTAGCTAAATCTATCTGTCTATTCAGGATAGAGAACTCTTTGGTAACCAGTTCCACATTAAATTTTAAGTCATAAATCTGTTGTAATTTTAACATATATTGATAGAAAATAATGTGTTTGTTTACAGAAGCATTCATTGTACTTCAGAATAAGTTTTTGTATTGTAACACTTCAAGTAGTTTTTGTTTTTTTAACTCTTTAAGCCTCTATCATGTATCTCAGCAGAAGTAGCTTGTTAAAATACCTGATATATTGGAAAGGACAGAAAATTAATATGGAATTTAGTTGTAGTGTAGGAGTATTAGATGGGAGTTCATGGGCTTCATCAAAAGAGGCAGTAACAAACTAATAGTGGTTCCTTTATCTCTTTTCTTACAGAATGACGTTAGAGTCAAATTTGAACATCGAGGTGAAAAAAGGTAAGTGAAGTTCTTGTCTCCTAATTATTTGCAGTTTTGTTGTGCTCCTGTCATAAAGATTCAAATTAATAGTTTGAAGTGTTTCGGATCTCTTAAGTTTTTTTTGTTTGAGCTTAAATTTGGTTTTGATATGGACACAATTAAAAGAGAATTAACTGTTTAAATTGTGCGTTCGAAGTATGCATAAATACCTAAATATCATGCTACAGCTATGTCCTGTGTGGTATTCTTAACTTGGTTACCCTTCAGATAGATGTAAGTAGCCTTGAATAATTACTCAAGTCATTAGAATAAATCTCAAGTTTGAATAGATCAGAAAATAAATTTTGTCCTTCATTGTGTGTGATAATTTATTGTTACTGTAATAAATATCCAGAGGAAGAGGTTGGATTGTACTTCAGGAATGCCAGGCTGACAACTGTAAGATGAAAATTTATTAGACTCAGATTGTTTTCATTTAATCAGTTAAAATTTATTTACATTTTGTTTATGAGAGGTGGATGATGCACCTGCTTAAAGTATGCAAATACCTGTCTCTATATAATCTCTTCTCTGGTGGCTGCTCAAAAGCTTTTGCATTGTTTGATGTATAAGTCCATGCAGAACTGGTTTGTTGACAATTTGTTTTGCCTGTCTCTTTCAGAAAATTTCATTCTACCCACAGAGAAATTATTATAGAATAAGGTCTTTGAAAATACTTACAGAAGAAGGAAGTAATATCCTGAAAATGCTATTTCTCAATAGAAATAGTAAATTCCTGAAGTAGAATTAGCTTCAATAAAACCTATATTAGTTCAGGGCAGCCCTTAATGTGACGTTCAGTAATTGAGTGTGTATCCATGCTGATTATCGTATGTCCCCTCCCTTCACATGGAGCTGTGAAAAGCAGTGTTCCCTAGGTATCGATATTCTTCAGCTTCTTCCTATCACTTTTCTGAACCTCACATGTAAAAGTGCATCAGTAATGGTTGAGTGCTCTAATTAATTTGAATGGAGTAAGTCTTTTTGAAGGCTTTCAGAATTGACGTCTCCTCTACCTAACAATTTCTTGTGAAGTAAGAGGAAGCATGAATTTAAAACAGACAAATGTTAACTTGCTGCCAGCCTGCACAGGCGGTGCACTTTGCAGTTCATCATATTTCACTTTCACAGTGGACTAAGTTAATCAGTTCAGTATTAAAACAAGCATAAAGTGCATAGAAAGATCCCTTTCCCAAGTTTTTCTGCTCATGGGCCTAGCTCTGTTAGGAACTGTCCCAAGTGACCAACCTCCTTGCCCAGGGGTACTGGGCAGTCTAGGCTCATTGCTCAGCATGAGTTATAATACTTTTGTTTGCTTGAGCATGTAGCTCTAATGATCAAGTAAAGAAATTATGCAAGAAAAAAGGGTTATGCAATGGCTTTTTCACTAGTTTTAAAAAAGGGAAGTGAAAAAGAGAAGTGATTCTGGACTTGCTTTCAGTGGTGAATGTGGCACTTTGTTCCAAGGAGCATATGGTTTGATGGGTAGAGTTGCAGGCTTGCTGGCCAAATCGTTAACTACAGTGAGAATTGGTGTTGGTTGATTTTTTTGGGTGGTTGGTGTGTTTGTTTGTTTAAGGTATTTTTAAAAAGATTTTATTTTTTAAAAATAATTCTTAATTGGAAGTGACCTGGCTTCTAGCCTCATTTCAGTGAGAAAAATTGGCCCCCAAACCAGTATACTGCTAACTGAACTACTGATGAAAAGGACAAGTGCCATTTGCTAACTTTTCTACTTCATAGAATTTGAGTGGTTTTTCTTTTTTGAATGTGAATTGAATGTACCTAAATAGCTTAGTCTCTTTTAAAAGCTGTTTTTTGTTTTATGGTATTATTATGTCAGAAAACTACAATAGTTTTCTATAGTAAAAGGTTAGTTATAGGCAGTTTGGGCTAATTAGTTTTGGTGGGACATTGAGTTAAAAGAAAATGTAAGTTGTTGACCTACAAATGCACCATTCTTACAGGAGCACACTTGAAGCACAGTTAGTGATGGACTGGGCAGTTTGAGTGTGTAGTTCAGTGTGGTAAAGATGGTGGCATTTAGTTACCTACCTCAGGTAAGATAGTCTTTTGGATTTCCAAAAAATGGGGACTATAGGAGTAATTCCTTTTGATGCTTATGCTTGTCCGCGTATGGTACTCCATTGTCTTAGCTTTCTAAAGAGGAAAAATTTCAAAGAAGTTTCTAAGAATTGTCCTCTGCAATGGAAGCTTGCAAAGCATTAAGCAAGCCATATGGAAGCAAGTAAAGTAGTTCCAATGAAACCTAATTCTGATTATCCCTTTTAGCTTTTTCACTTCTTTTCTCTCTTTTTTGAAAGTATCAAAATACGGACAACAGGGAATAAAGTATAGCCTTTTATGAAATTTTTAGTAATAAATTTAGTTCTGAGAGAGTTCTTAAGTAATGAGGTGCCAGATTTTCATAAGTAATGGACAGAAATTCTTTATATATTAAATTGTGTTTCAGAATCCTGCAATTACCAAGGCCTGTTAAACTTGAAGATCTTGCAGCTAAAGCTAAAGTTGCTTTTGGACAGACTATGGATTTACATTACAGCAATAATGAGGTAATATTCTATGTCCTCTAAATCCTTGCTGTGGACATTGATCATTTTAAGGCTGAAATTTGCTCTTGTAAGAAGTGGAAACCACTTCTGTGACAAAACTCCAGGAATTTCTAATGTGTGCATGTGTGTTTTCTCAAATATGGAAATCTTGTCAGAATTAGGACAGGCAGGAAATGCAGGAAATGTTTCCTGAGTAGTGTTATATCATAGTGATGCCTCCAACTTGTTTAGGAATAGGTAAATTGCCTTCCTGATCTGCCACAGTCCCGTTGTGTGACTTTGGGAAATTCTTTACCTCTTTGAGCTTTGTAAATTTTCAAATTCTAAATTTGAAATAGCATTTATCCTTTCTCAAAGATCATTTTCTTTAAGGATTAATCTTGTTAGGTAATTAGAATGCCGCATTTAGATGATGTGTAGATTGGAGAACTAGGCTTAACTCTTGCTCCTCTTTGAGTGGCTGCTTCCCAAAGATTTCTTAGTAGCAGCGCCAGCATTGTCAAGCCACTTAGGCCTGATCGATATTACTTGTGGCTTTTCTTTAGAAGTAGGGATGGAATTATTAATAGCAAATATATTTACAGGTGCAGGATCCATTCTTAGGGGTTACATCTGGCTTTTGCCTTGAGTCAGCAAAGTGCATGAAGGATTATTCTTGTGCTTGGTTATGCACAGTGTAGCTGCTGTATCTACTCAGCATCTTTGCAGAAGAAAATGCCAGTGATTGCTGTTTGTTGGTTACTCACTGCATTACCAGGCACTTCTGTGAAACTGATCCTCAAAATTAAGAATTCCAACAGAAGGTTTTTGGAGTTTAGGAAGGTCAGATGAAATGGCCCTTCATAATGCATTAGCCTCAGCTCCTTCCACTGATAGATTTTTAGACATTTGAGAAAGTTTTCTACTTCTTACCTTCTGCTCAGGTTGGCAAATCATCCCATTACCTTTCAGAAATGCGATGGGAATAACGTGTCACTGGCATTAAAAGTGCAATTTAACAGATCAATATCTTCCTCCTCAATCCCATCTCTTTTTGTATAAAAGTACTGTATTTTGACTGGTGTTGTATTGAAGCATCATTGAATGAGGCTGTTTACAAGTAGAATAGATTTAAAAATCTGTGTTCTGTTTTTCCTTTGTTACAAGCAGAAGCTGTAATTTATACTCTGGAAACATGAGCCCAGTTTTAATTGTTACAGAATTCAGAACTCAACTGCATATTAATGGCATAATTTTCTGTTCTAAAGATACATCTGTGCCAAGTTAATTCTAATTAATTAGATCCAAGTAAGATTCTAGTGAGGGCAAGAGTTGTTGCACATGGATCACATTTTCCTTAACAAATGCTGTTTTTCAATGAAGAAATTCTGTTAGTGATGCAATTTTAAACAAGTATATTTGTAATATTTGAGATACAAAAATCTGCTATATACTCTATGAAATAGGACTTCTATTTATTTTACAGATTTCTGTTAATTTAGGCACTGACCCAATTTTACCTATTTTTCTGAAACTTTTGGATATTAAGTTCTATATATGCAAAATGGTTCCTTCTAGCGAGGACTTGTTGCACTTAGTACAGGAATATGAAGGAAGAATTGAGATTGAACTCCAAGCTTTTTAGTACTTACTTAAGGGACCATTTAATAAGGTTTATTTTCAAGTTGCTTGCTATGAAAGAAGAGATTCTGTTTGTTTCTCTGCACTTCGTCTTTTCATTCTTATGTCCTCTTTAAGACTTTTTTCCCCTGCCTCTTCTTGTAGCTTGTAATTCCATTAACCACACAGGATGACCTGGACAAAGCTGTTGAACTACTTGACCGTAGTGTACATATGAAGAGTCTCAAGATACTGCTTGTAATACATGGAAATACACAGGTATGAGTTGGCATGCTAAATGTCTTTTTCCTCAGCTTTCATAATAAAGTATATTTTTTATCTTTTCTTAAAAATGGCAGTTTTCCAATTGAATGTAATACTTATTGCTTCTTTGTAGCAAAGACTAGTGGTCTGTAGACTAAATGCTGAAATATTTTGGTATTATCTAACAAATCATGGAATTGATAGTCAAAGGATTTGTATACTGGTGCATATTGAAAACGGATTTTAAAGAGTACAAATGAGCTAAAATAGATGAATTGTGATGTAAATTGGCAAGCTGCTTTTTTTGGCTGCTTAAAAATGGAATGTACTGTACAAAACCTATAAAGTTTACTAAGTATTTTCATTGTCAGAAATGTGAAGAAATAACTGCAGGTTGTAATGCTTATGCATTTTCAGTCACCCAGTGTAAATAACGTGGAACCCTTGCCCTCACTGGAAGATTTAGATAATACAGTGTTTGGTGTGACAGACAGAAAAAGGCGACTGTCTGTAATAGGTAAGCTGCAAATTTCAATAGCTTTAATTGTAAAAACTTCTTTTGTAGTGTTCTCTCCATGAGAATTTTGCTCTTAACACAGACTGTCTCTTCTACTCATCAATGACTACTATAGAATTCGCACTTGTGGGAGAGCTTTGAATATTAAGACAGAATATATATAATATAGAAAATTATCAAAAAAACCCTACAAGTAAATAAGTGTCTGTAGAGTTATTTCAGGATAACCTAAAAAGCTGATCTTAGTACTCCTTTATTTTCTCATACAGGAATGAGCTACTGAAAAATCTGCTTATATGGCAATGTGCTTCCTTGCTCATTTTGGGACCCTCATATTTTTTAATGTGTGAGCATTTGTTTAAGATAGTGATTTTGGGATTGATATAACCTTTTTGCTTGATCATATTTTAAAGTTGGGTGATGTTAAATTCCAAATTACGTTCTGAAACTAGAGAGCCTAATGAACAATTTTTCAGACAATTTAATTAACTTATTATGCATTTATTATGACTGTATGTATTTATGTTCTTACAGATTTAATATTCAACAAAGAAAAACTGAAATTCTCAAGAATTGGAAAGGATTAGTTGACATGGGTGGAAGAGTTAGGATTTTGATTTTGGTCAAAAGAAGGAATTTACCCAGCTAGATGTGTGGGCAAATTATATTTCTGTTCCTGTATAATGAAAATTCTCTTTAATGTCATTGAGGCAACTCTGCCCCAAATTTTTTGTAATTTCAGGATTGCAGATTTTAAATGCTATGCTCTAGTCTTGTATTGCACAGGCATCTGGGGAATTCCTAAAGCAAGAAGTGATCCAGGCAGGTTCAGTGCCTGTGAAGCATTTGAATAAAGCCCTTGAATTCTGGGTTAGTGGAGAGACTGACTGGCCCTTTTCTTTCCAAAGGTTCTAATACTCATGACAGGAGTTCGCCTCCCCCAGGATACATTCCAGATGAGCTACATCAGGTGGCTCGTAATGGGTCCTTCACCAGTATCAACAGTGAGGGTGAATTTATTCCAGAAAGTATGGATCAGGTACGTCTGTGCTTATTGAAATTAATGTTTTTGATAAGTTGATTTATGAAATACTGCTGTTCAGGAAGGATATGGAATTATTAGAAAGAACAGCAAAAAAATTGATGATAACTTTTATAAAACTTGATTGGTTCAGGAGGTTGAAATAATTGTGCTCTTTAGTCTTGTAGAACCTAGTTGGGTTTTTTTTTCTGTCTCTTCAATTTTTTAAATATGTTGTTATAAGGAGAAAGATAATGATCTTAATTGCCAGGATAGTTGAGTGAGATAGTGATAGATAGAAATAACAGCAGAGATGTTTGCATTAGAAAGCACAAGCCACTTTATTTTACTGAGAATGGTATGTAAGCAAGACCAGCTTTACAACTTTTCCAGGTAATTAAAAGAAGATTTTAAGAAAGAGTTTGGATCTGTCAGAATTATATGAACTCAGTTGGTACTTAGGAGTTGGACTCAATGATCCTTATGGGTTCCTTCCAACTCAGAATATTCCGTGATTCAGTGTGGTAGGTAGTGAGTTGGGGTAGGGGCAAGGTAGTGGTAGGCCTGGCACAAATAAGCTCTGAAAGACTTTCTAAATTCACTTTTTTAGTGTGTAAAGATCACAAATGTATCTTATTTTTTTTCTTCGTACTCACCTGTATTAGTGTAGAATATCAGCACACTTAGCAAAAGAAAAATATCCTGCTCTCTGAATATGAAAATTGCCCTTCAAAGCAGCAGGAAAAGAAGCAGGAATGTAACTGCTCATAGAATTGGCAATGGAGAAAGAAATGTTTCAAGGAGGAAAGAAAAATAATGCTGCATATACAAAACAGTTCAAGTTGTTGTTGACATTGGCAGTGTATTTACAAATGGCAAGAGGCAACGGTTTTTATGAGCTGACTAAATGAGAGACAGATGCTAAAAATAAAGGCAAAGGGATAGTGCAATTTGTTGCACAATTTTAATGACTGAGCTGAGAATAGAGGGTGAATTTCTCACTTTCCAGACCAGGGCTATCCATTATCATAGCCCTGTGGTCAGATCCAGCCCAGGTCTGGATTCATCCAAGTGAAATAATTACTTTTGGCCTGGGCAAAGTAATCTCTGATCACTCACTGTTCAGACAGACGGATGATCCCTGGAGCCTGGGATGTCCATTCACTCCTAAGTATTCCAGAAATATATAACCTATCATGTATGCATTGCTGTGTGAGCTTCAGCAGGTTTAAATGAATGAATTGTACTTTCATGGGAAGCTAGATAAGTTCAACATAAGTAGCCTCAAGGGCCAGTTTGGCCAAATTCCATTTGCTCTCTCCCCTCTGCATTGCAGCATCACCTTGGCGAGTGTTGGCCATGCTGCCTTTGTCTGTCACAGCAGGCCCAACAAAGACAAGAAGGGAATTTGAGAGTGGAGAGTTTTGCTCTGGTCTGCTGTTAATCTGCCTGAGCACAGCTATTTGCACTCTGACAGCAGACCCCACACTTTCTGTAAGAGATGAGGGATTGGATAAAACCCGTGGGCTGCTAGTTGGGCTAAAGTGCATTGGGTTAGAGAGGTAATCAATATTAGGCTCCAGATGAGCTTCTTTTCCTTTACTTGGATATGCTGTTCAGCATGAGACAAGAGGAATTAAAATCTGAACTTGTGGTAAATGTTGTCCTCCCCAGTACAGAGTTAATCTAACCGTTTGCAGAGGGCAAACTCACTTTCTGGAGGCAGTTTCTTTAATAAGACCTTGATTGGTGTAAAGCAAAGTATGTGCCCAGGACCTTTAACATGCAACACAGACCATAAAAGTTGGAGGGGTAACTGCTTAATTTACAGTCAAAGACTGGTGTCCAATTTATAGAAAATAATAGATGTTATATTATATACCACAGCAAGCTTCATTTTAGGAAGGAGCTCATTTTAAGGCAACAGATGAGCTTTCCACTCTGTTTTTACCCATCCTTATCTGATTTGGATTTGTTTCTTATTAGCTATACAGCAAAACCCTTAAACTATTTAGAAAAAATAATTTGAAAAATAACCCCTTGAACTTGTTAATCTTTCTCTGTTTGTTATTTATTAGATGCTGGATCCATTGTCTTTGAGCAGTCCTGAAAACTCTGGTTCTGGAAGCTGCCCCTCACTTGACAGCCCGTTAGATGGGTAAAAATTATTTACATTCATTATTTAATTATTTATCTTTATTAGATTGCAAAATAGTTGTAAAATAGAACTCCTCTCGAGTGACAGTACTTCTTCCAGAAATTCCTTTGTAAGTTAATGTTTACAAAACTTATTGAAACTCAATTGCTTACTAATACATGGAAAATACTCTATTTTTAAAAAATAATTTGTATTTAAACCACAAAAATTTAGACTTAAGGTCCTACCAAAATGTACTGAAGGTTTTTACTAAATGTTGCTAGGTCTTACATATGTGTGGTGTGTATACCTTGGTAGTGAGCCACTCCATTAAATTTACAGTTCTTAGGCATTGCCATATGAAGTAGGCTTTCCTTTGCCAAAGCAGGGAGTACCCAGTTTAAGAAGGAGGATAGAAATGTTTAATGGCTTCAATAGGCAACCCCATGCTTTCCTTTGCAATTCCTGTCTGTTCCTCTCCCCTTGTTCCTGTTACAAACTTTCAGCTTATTTTTCTTTGTCGAAGCCCACCAGTCAGCAAGAGGCAGCGTGTGCTGTGGGGGGTCTTTTTGGATTGAACTCTGAGGAGAGTCCTGTGTTTTGAGGGGGGCACTGTACTCCAGCCAAGCCAAGCAGAACATATTCCTGTTTGGTTTATGGTGGCCAGGCAAATAACCTTGGGTTTAATGGGCAGATTTGCGCTGTGTTTATTTCAAACTGCGAAACAAATAACACTGCTAATTAAATATTTTATTTAATTGGTAGAAAGGTGAAGAGTTGGAGGTCACTGCCTGTGGCAATTAATCAGAGCTGTATTATTCAATAATACTATTTCATTTCAGAATATGTGGTTTGAGGACACAGATTTGGTCTAACAAATACAGTTTTGAGTTTAATAAGTCTGTATTTCACAAGCAAGAAGACAATAGACTTGAAAAGTATTTTGTGGTTGTAGTGTGATAGGTTATACATGCGCAGTGTTTAAAGTAGCTCCATAGAAAAGAAATTTTACCTAATCACCAAATTTAGGTTTTTTTGTGGGGTAGGGGTGCGTGGAAGAAGGGGAAACAAAGCAAATTTAGTGCAATGTATATTTCTTCTTCAAAACTTCTTTTGGTTGCTTTTATTTACTTAATTTGTCACCTCTACTTAGTTTGTTTTCCTTTTTTTTTTTTTTTCCATTTAAATATTTCCTACAAAGATGTAGGTTTTGTGTCTCCATTTAGCTTCTGTTACCCATTAGAGAAATTCTTACCAGAAAAAGGAGGACACTGTTTTGGTATGTTTATGGAAATAAACTGTTTATCGATTGCTCTCACTGGCAATCCCATCCATTCCTTTTGGTGGCTGGGAGTTACATACCAACTGTAGGTAAGGAACAATGTGATCATGTAAGAACCAAAAAATTCTTCATCATTCTATAACTCAATAAAATCACTCTCTTAATCCTGTGACTTTCATGGAGAGAAGAGGAAACATTTTTCCTCATTGAAAGGTTCTGCATTTCTTTGGTTAAACTTCCTCAAGCATTTTTGTAGGCTGTATAACGATTTTGCCAGTCTGTAAACCTTTGTGTTTAGCCATAAAGGTGTTAAACATAACAGTGTTCCTTTGTGGCTGTACTTGTGATAATTCATGTTTTTACTAATATCATTGCTCATTAACAGAGTCTGTTGCTTTCTTACTACATTAAGCTCAATAAGCAAGCTTTTCCATTGTTACTGATTGTTACGGTTAGGAACTAGAATTGAGTTTCAGAATTGAGTTCCACATTTGTAAACTGGTGCAGCAACCTGTATAGAAGTGGCTTTTCATCAGTAAGAGCACAGTAAGCTTAAGTCTAGATTAACAGTAGTTTTTAGATGCTATATATTTTTATGCTTCCAGGGACAACTATCCCAAGTCTCGGATGCCAAGAGCACAGAGCTATCCAGACAATCATCAGGAATTCTCAGGTAGGCAAAAATCACTGAAGACACACTAACATTCCAGAACTGCTCCTCTTGCAAATAATGGGACTTAGAAGAGATGCTCACATTGGAGAAGTATTGTATTACAGAAACAATATGGTAGAAGAAAGCAAAGCAACTCCAAATGCACACAGTAAGCTACCATGGAAATACAAGAAATTCCAAATGTTTCTTCCAGATTGTCGTGTGTGACACCACTCTTAGTGTTTGTAGTATAACTATCTGCCTCTGTAAAAAGAACAAATGTTGCAGTGCAAAGGGGCATGCAGCTCTTAGTTAAACTGGACTGTAATATCCATCTCTAAGTTGGTGTATGACTGTGGTTAATTCATTTAATTTGGAGGTGGTGTGGTTTAACCACCATGGGCATCTAAGCCCCGCACAGCTGCTCACTCACTCCCCCATGTGAGATCAGGCAGAGAATCCAAGAGGATCCAAGAAAACTCATGTGCTAAAATTAAGGCAGTTTAACAGTACAGCAAAAGCTGCACACACAAGATAAACAAAACAAGGAATTCATTCACCACTTTCCATCGGCAGTCAGGTGTTCAGCCATTTCCAGGAAAGCAGGGCTTCATCATTCCTAGTGGTTACCTGGGTAGACAAACGCATCACTATGAATTTCCTCCCTTCCTCTGTCTTTTGCACAGCTTTTGTTGCAGAGCAAAACCTCAGATAGTGTGGGATATCCCTTGGGTCAGTTGGGTCCAGCTGTCCTGGGTGTGTTCCTTCCCAACTTCTTGTGCCTTCCAGCCCACTCTACCGGCTGGCAGGGCAGTCTATGAAGCAAAAAAAAAAAAGCCTTGATTTTGTGTAAGTGTGCTTCATCAATAACTAAAATGTTATCAACAGTCTTTTGGCCACAGATCCAAAATGTAGCACCATTAGAGCCACTGTGAAGAAAATTAACTCTATCCCAGCCAAAACCAGTACATGGAGCCCTTGTTTTCTTCTGTGTGAAATATGAATCACTTTGAAGTGCTCATGGCTTCTGTAACTGAAAGCACTGCAAAGTGAAAGGATGGAGAACTGTGTGTTGTGCCTATAAGTTAACCATCACTACTAATGTTTTTTCATACAATACTCTGGCTTGAATCCCAATTGTTGTGCAGGGTTCGGTCTGTAAAATGCAGTGGGTAACCTTGAAAGTGCTCTGAAATGTCTTCTCACAGTCATGTCTCACTACAAAACTTTGCTGTTGAACAATAATTAGTTTCCAGTAAATCAAAATAGTTTTGTGTTTCTTCAGTCTATTCCATACTTTGAACCTGCTTTTTATTTTGATTTTGAAGCTTTATCCAGATAAATGTGTGATGGTGAGTTTTTCTCTTTTTAGAATTCTAAAGTGCTTAACAGATTGCACCACTTTTAAATGAAAATTAAAACTGTGTGTAAGAAGCATTTAGGTGGCAGAGATAAGTACCAAAAGAGTTGGAAAAGTCAGAAATTACTTTGCCTTTTGTGTAATCCTAATCTAGTTTGTGTTCATTAAAGTTACTTTTCTAGTAAGATCATCTTGCAGTTTTTTATGGGGGTTTGTTGTTTGTTTTTTCCCATGATATCTTCTGGAATGTTAACAGTGGGATAGACAGCAATCATTACTTCCATATTCAGTATTTATTCTCCTGATTTGATGTGTAACAGAAGCAGAAAAAATGTCCACCTGGCCTAGTCTTTCCTCCTGCCACAACCGGTGCTGGGCTTCTACAGAGGGGAGTGTAGTGTTCCTCTCTCAGAATATATTCCTACTCATGTGTTGCTCAAGGATTCTGCAAATGCAAGATGTTCTTCTGTGATTTGATAGATTTTTTTCCTTCCACAAATTTTTCTTGTCCCTATTTCAACTTGTAGAAACTTTCTCAGCATCAACTGTAAGTTGCAACAGAAAGTTGTGCAATTTTTTGTTTTATGAAGAAAATTTTTTGTTTTATGCTTTGTGATTTTTTTAAGGCTTGTTGGTTTTTTTGTTGTTTTTTTTTTTTTTTGTTTGTTTTGGTTTTTTTATTACTGTTTTTCCAGTGGATTTTTTTGATTTGGTTTTTTATTGACCTCTTTGCTTTCTTGGAGCTGTTGCTTTTCTAGTATATAGAGGCCTACATTCCTTATGGAGAAGAAATTTTGTATCTTTGATCATCTCTGTACTTCTGAGTCTTTTCCAATTTTAATAAATCCTTTGACATGGGGTTATCAAAACTTTGTTCGGTTTATCTTACAGCATTTAATTTTCTTCTCAGCTAATACAAGGAGTTCAGCTGCTGCTTTTTTGGAACTCTCTATCACAAACCTTTTCAAAAGCCTACACTGAATTTCATCTGTAACTTTAATATCCAGTCACGTAGACTCTTAAAGGCCTTCTCTAATTATTTTGTTGGTTTTATTTGTCTAAGTGATTTTATCACCTCACTGTTCCATCTTTCTGTACAGAGAATTCATGGATAATTAAACTGCATGAGTTTTAGCCCAGATTCCTGTGGACTGTTGACTGTTTCCTCCCTTCTTATGTACTTATCTTCTAACCAATTATTTATGCATGAGTGGCTTTTTCCCTTATCTTATACTTCCCTCCCTCAATAAGTTTTAAAAGTGGATCTATTGAATTTGTTTTAGTAATTCAAGCTGTGTTGATTCATTTATAAGTTTTTCATATTTATGCAGCTTTAAATTGTATTCTTTGGAGTAGTTTCTCCTCTAGAAAGTATTTTAAAAACTGGAGTAATCAGGTATACTTCAGTCCTCCAACATTCTTTTAAGCAAGAGGTTACAAACCATTGGAGCTGTTGAATTCTTGATCCTTTGGGACTTTTGACTGAAGTCCTTCTATTTCTTGAGAGTTGTGTGATTTTTTTTTAAATCTCTTTTTGCTCTGATGCTTCAACCCTTCATTTCCTGTGATATGTTCACCCATTTTTAGTTTATATTACCAAAGTGATTAATTTAACATGCTTTAGTCATATTTTAAATTTTGAAATGAATCCTTTTATTTTTTAGTAGAGTATGATATCCCAATATTTGAGAAATTTGGAAAAGGGGGTACTTATCCCAGAAGATATCATATTTCATATCATCAACAAGACTACAATGATGGTAAGTATGAACACTGCAACAGTTTTATTAATCTGCTTTTCTCATCTGATAATGTGAATAAAATCATAGTATCTTAACAAAATTAAATGAAAATATTGAAGAAATGAAAAGCTTAAATTCTTTCCCCACACTCACTTGCTAAGCTTCTAATGATTGATAGAACCTCTGAGTAGTTTTATCTCTGATAAAGTTGTGGATTACGGAATTCTTGACTCACATGCGCAACTGTGGCAATGTTTGCCATCTTTGGCCACACACAAGTCATACAGTATAAGCTTTTGACCTTTGTGACCCTTTTCTATCTAAAGTAGGTATATCAGTTTGTAATTTCTTGTTTTGCATTAAGAAATCCCTAGTAGGGTGGAGTTCCTTGTAACAGTTTCTTAGATTAAAAGAGTAAATAAAATTTATGAGCAGTGATGTAAACTGAGAATTAGCTGGTAAAATAAATTGTTGGAATGCGAGGCAGCACCTGCTAATGTGTCCACAAAACTGGTTTGGACAATAATACCATTGATGTAAATTTAACATGTGTTAAATTTCTAAAGGAGGTAGAGAGGAGCAGCTGAAGGGTTTTCATACTTCAGGGTGTGTCAAGCACTAGTTGAGAAGTGCTAAGAAGAAATGTCTTCCAAGACCAGATGGCTTCACTTGCAGTGTGGAATGAGCACAGCAATAAATGGAATTATGTTACAGGAATCACAGAAATATCAAACTGAGGCACTGCAAAGTCCAGTCCCTTGCTCTAAGGCAAAATTTAAAGAGGCAAAGATCTGTCACACTGACTTTTAAGTAAACTCTAAATGGACTTCAAAAAAGACATACTCACTTCCTTTATTTATTAATAGCTTATCTTGTAACTTAACATTGTCTGCCTTCCAAGACATTTTTCCTGCAAGTGAAAATAGTAACTAGTTACTCTATTTTAACACAGTGAAGAATTAGTCATTGGCCTTAAATAACACTATATCACACACATACCTGTTTTCTCTCCTTAGTTTTTTTTTGTACTCTAGCTGAGGCTTTTCTCATGGCCACCTTATGTATAAAACAGGATATAAGCAGAACTTGGTATGTAGTAGTCACATTAATATATTGCAGAATGACCCTACTTTCTAGTCACCATTCTGACTGCTCTGCAGTCTTTGGTTACATTTCCTATATCCTTTTCTGCATGACTCTGGGCCGACCAATTGCTTTACACTTTGTACTTTCTGCATTAGATTTCTCTAATAGTATGTATGTTGTACTTCCTTACTGAATTTCATCTTGTTGATTTTTTTGAATAATCTCCAACTTCCAATACCACTGTGAATTTGGATTTTTATCTTTAAATGGCCTTTCAGCCACAGTTAACATGATGTCATCTGCAATATTTCAGTGTGTTAAGTTCCATCATGTGTACATCATGAGTTAAAATAGTGTATGGAAGTAGACTGAAGATAAGCTGCCGGGGATTCCACTTAAATTATCTTCCCCTTTGATGAGAAATCACTGATAACTGCTCTGAATCTGTCTTGAGTATAATCTGCATAGTAAGCTGGTCTGCAGCACTTCATGAGTTGGCTTGTGAGAATGTCCACTAAAATGGGAAAATTGGATTAGCTACATGGGGCAAACTGGTTTATCACATTTTTATCTTCTCAATGGTGTATAAAACTGCTTAATAACTTGTTTGCATATCTTTCTTGGAATTTAAATTGTCCAGACCAGTATATAAGTCTGAGTCTACTATTTCAGGATAAAAACAGGATATTTTATCTGCTTTCTTTAGTCCTCTGGGAACTCCTCCTCCAGTGTAATGCCTAATGAATCAGAGACTCCTTCAGTTATTGCTGAGTTTTGTAGGATGAAACTTAATCAAGAGATGCTATCCTAAAAACAGTTGTATTATCTAAATAGATTAACATAAATTGTATTAGTTATCTGGTTGTAATTAACATATTGAAGATCAATTATCTTTTTTTTTTTTAATTCTGATGCCATAGCCATCTCCAAATTTTGCATTGCTTGTGTTTTGGTTTATGAAATACTTTTGTGGTCTTCCTGTTGATCTCATGTGTCAGTCTTTCTTTGCATTCAATTCTTTCTAGTTTACAGAAGGAAGAGGCTGGCTTGGGCACTACAGGATTGAAAACATGTATTTGTTCTTCTAAATATCAGAAATTTGGTATTTGCTCATTAATAGAGCAATAAAAGGAGAGGCAGCGCATTTCCTTTTCTCCTCTTACAGGTCTCCAGGTTTTTGAAACATGTTGATAATATTTCAGAACAGTTCCAGAATTTGGTCACAGTTTTCATCTCTTAAACACAAGTTTTTGATTCTGTCTGGTCCTTCTATACATGTATGCTGAATTTTTCTTCTAGGTAGAAAGTTAAACCAGTAAGTTTCATGATGATTGTCCCCTATCCTCTGCTGTAGCAGATTCGAACGAGATGATGTAGAATTCATAAAGTATTTGCATGCGCACGTTGCATAGCAGCACGTTTAACGTTTGGGTTCTGTGTATATCATTGAAGGTCGTAAAACTTTTCCAAGAGCCAGAAGGACTCAGGGGAACAACTTCCGATCACCAGTCAGTTTCAGTCCCACTGATCACTCGCTGAGCACCAGCAGCGGGAGCAGCGTCTTTACACCGGAATACGAGGATAACCGGCTGAGGAGGAGGGGCAGCGACATAGACAATCCTACCTTGTCAGTCATGGACATCAGCCCTCCCAGCCGCTGTAAGTGATGGCATTTTGTGAACCCTACTGTAAAACTCCTGCTTTTCAAGTATATCCTGTCAAAACCTAGTATGTCATACAAACACATGGCACTAAATAACGTGTTTTTATCTTTCATAGGCAAAGGTCAAGACAATGCTCATCAGCATTTTCATTGCTTACCTTGCCGACCTTCATGTAGACTTTCAATTGGAATTTACATCTGTGATAACAAAACATTGTACAAGTGATTTGTTAGACTCTTTAGGACATGAGAAGGGTTTTGTAGGTTGCAGTTTCTATTTATTTTTGTAGATGCTGGTCATATTTTCCATTAAACTGTCCATCTTTAGTGGTACTGCTTCATACTTGTAGTAACATTTCAAAAGCAAATATACTTTGTGATGACTTCAATAGCTCTTACCTTGTAATTTTGCCTTGATTTTTTTTTTTAAGAAGAAAGTTGTTTGTTTAACATCCTTTTTTTTGTTTTTCAGATTAGCTATTGCTAGTTGTTTTAAGTATGCCTAGTTCTACCACAACTTATTTTGTGAATAAATATAAGTAGCTCATGTTTTCCATCTTACAGGGAGTTTTATTTATCTTCGTAATTTACATGGTGAGGTTTAGGATGCACAGTCTCTGTTGTTGAAAAGTAGTCTTTAAAAAAGTTATTTTCTGTATATTCCAGTTTTTCTCGATCAGATGAATAACAAGCTCATTTGAAAACCAAAACATATTTATATTTTCAGCACCACGAGCTCCGACTAACTGGAGACTTGGTAAACTGCTGGGCCAGGGTGCATTTGGCAGAGTGTATCTGTGTTATGACGCTGATACTGGAAGAGAACTGGCTGTTAAACAAGTTCAGTTTGATCCTGATAGTCCGGAAACCAGCAAGGTAAGTGATACCTTGCAAGGTAAGAGAGACCTTAGAAAAGGCCTCTGCTGAAGAAGTGTGGTCTAGACCAGACTCACATTCCTTTCTTTGAACAGGATGAACATGTTTTGAACATGTTTTAAACCATGTTGTGCTAGGAAACCATGTCCTTGTTAGGAATTCTGTTTTGTTAGTACCATGGATAATTAGTCTGCTTACCTGATTTTAGTATTACATCACATTTTTAAATTTTCAGACATATCCTTATGCTGTTAAGATGCATAATTTGATTTGGTGCAGTCTCAGTCTGTAAAATAAAACAATCTATTATGAAGTGTGCTCTGAAATAGATAATCATTTATACTAACAGGAATTGGAAGAAGTTCCATTTATAAACAGAAAAAGCTGTACTAGTTTCCTTGTTAGTTTATTCTCTCTCTAAAACTGGATGCTGAAGGAGATAAACTATTTACAAGTAGCACCAATCCACTATTTCTTCTTTTCCCAAACCATATTTGCTGCTTTTTACAGGATGGGAAGAGAATTATTACTTTCCCTACATTATGACTATGTTTTGCACTGTGGGGAGCAAGGCCAGGGAAACAACGGGTGTAAGCATGATTGCAGAATTGAGTGGCTGCCAGTTATAGCTGCTGCTGTTAGTGATGTAGGAGCAAGGAAAAAGTCAAGAATCATTTGTGTGGTAGATTCCTAATGTAGTTGTTGTTGCTACTTCTTTAAAATATATCACAGAAAAACTCATTATGTTTTGTAAATGTTAAAATACGGTACCATATCTCCTGAAACAACAGTTTTGTGAGATCACTTATCATTTAGTAGTAATATCTATTTTCTTTCTAGCCCCAGAAGTTTGACGGTACCTGTAATAGGTTATGACAGATAAAATTTCAGATTTTTTGATGAAAAACTACTAGGTGAAATTTGGAATCTAGTCAAGTTTGAATTCGTTGGTTAGTATTTTTCCAGCATCAAACTGTACAGTGCATTTCAAAATATCTTACTTCCTGTTTGCAAAATTTGCAGTGTTTTGGATGGCTCCAGAGAAAGCACCAGCTGTTAGTGTTTTCCTTTGTTGTATTTAATTATTACAGTATCAAATGGTACTCAAAGGCATTTTTAAAGTATAGTCTATCATCTTGGAAAAATTAAGAATTAATGTTAGATATTCCACCACAAAGATTAAAATGTGGGGTTTTTTCTGTGTTTTGTAGTTTTTTTTTACCCAACTGGAGGCTTATGACATGTTGCATAATAGTCATTGACCTCATGCACATATTGATGTCTGCTGTGCCCTGAAACAAACATAACTTCAAGAAAAGAAAAAAAAAGAAAAACCAGTAAAATCATCCCAAAGATAATGTATAGAAAAGACATGGTTTTGGTTGTTTTTAATGACCTCAATTTAACATTGGTATTTTCTTGTTATAAACTGCAAAAACTTTACATTAGCTGTAGGAATATTTTGTTACTTAGTTTGCATAACACTTCAGTATGTACACACTGTTCTGCTTGAAAAACTTCAAATCCAAAATCTTAGTTTTACTATATCAAGCAAGTAAATCTGTCCTGTTCTGTCCTTTCAGGAAGTAAATGCACTTGAGTGTGAGATTCAGTTGCTGAAAAATCTGCTGCATGAAAGAATTGTTCAGTATTATGGCTTCTTGAGAGATCCACCCGAAAGGACACTCTCAATATTCATGGAGTACATGCCTGGGGTAAGCAAGAGAGCTCATTCACTTCAGCCATCAATTGTGTGCAGTGTGATGAGCACCCAAGCATTCAGCTTTGCATCAGTGCACACAGATGTTTAAAACTATCCAAGTTCAAACCAATCACCAAAGATGGGTACTGAAAAATGCTTGCAGTCTCATGTCTTCTCCATTGCTTGCTTGGGTTTTCAGAATTACAGTGGTTTGTACAAAAGCTCTTTGTCTTTGGTTTTGGTGTAAGTGATGCCTGGCAATGTCTTTGAAAAGATAATATTATCATTAGTAAACTCTTTAATCTTCCTGAATTTTATTTTTTGTTTTGCCACGCTTCAAGTATTTCTGGAAAAGAAAAAGCATCTGAGATGGGGGTGGGAAGAAGTGCATAATAATCTCGGTCCTTGCTTCTTGTGTGGCATGTAGTACATGCTGAACTGCTGCCTTTCTGCTTTGTTAGGAAATATTATAAGGTCAGAAAATTGTAGATTTTCATTTTCTCACCAAGTGGGGTCAGCAGAGCTAAATAAAGTGTGGTCCTATAAAAACAGAGGCTCTGTATTTCTGAATAGTTACAGCAGTCTACTTACTTTGAGACTGCAGAGAGGAAAAGCAGTGTCTGGACATTGTTTTCTTGGTGGTGGTGGGTTTTTTGTTTGCTTCTTTATTTTTTGAGTTTTGGGCCTTTTTCTGTGCGACTCCTTGAATTTTTCTGAGATTTGGAGGGCAGTGTGATATATAATCTTAGCATTTATAACTCCATGTGACAAAGCCAGGTTATACGAAAATAGTTGCAAAAAATACAAGAAGTTTTGATTTGATGTTATTTCAAGCTAAGACTTACTTACCTCTTAATTTTTACCTAAAGCACCTCCCTACAGCAGCTGGTGGTTTTTTACTGGACAGTTCTTTTTTCTGAGTATAAACTAACACAAAGAGCACGTGTTACGTCCATCCTGAGTATCACACTTACCCATCAAAAAGTTTGAGGGCAGTGTTGGAATGCTGCTGTTCTCTTTCTGTACATTGGACTGGAACTATTCAGGTGCTTGTGAGTTTTAAGGTTAAATTAAGAATTGTAATTTTAGATGTCTACATTTCAGGCATAAATTTAAATTGAATTTCAGTTAAATTCTAAAAGTGTTAGTGCTTTATATCTCTGTGCCATAGGGTTCCATCAAAGACCAATTGAAATCGTACGGAGCGCTCACAGAGAACGTGACTCGTAAATACACACGGCAGATTTTGGAAGGAGTTCACTATTTGCACAGTAATATGATTGTCCATCGAGATATTAAAGGTAATGATAGTCCTGTGCACAGTTCACTGCTCTTTATTACTGATCCATTTCCAATCTTATGTGAAGCACTAAAATGCAGTTGAGTTTGAAATACCAAAATAATGACTTAAAATCAATGTGATTGCTTTCCATCTTTTAGTCTTGTCACTGCTGTAACCTGGGGAGGGAAATATAAGCGGCTTTTAGGGATGTTCTAGCAGAGTTCTGGCAATGTTTCTTTAGTCTCTGTCTGCAAAACAGTCAGGATAAATTCCTTTGATTTTATTTTCTTATTAATAGTTTTAAATATATTGGAGGATGTTGTCATTAGAAATAGAATGTGCAGAGGAAAGCGTCATGACTCGAAAGTTTAAATGTACAGAGTTTTGTTTCATCAGTTATATAGAAATTACCCAGCACTTCACCAGTACAAGGAGTGGCCATCAGAGGTGACTTGCCTGATCAGACTTCTTCCATTTTACTGGTAGGAAGCCTGATGAAACATTTACTTTTTGCAGATAGGTACAGTTGACTTGCAAGTGTTCCATAAGCAAGTTTGTATATGTAGGAACATGGTGATGTTGCAGAACAGGTGTGATGAATACAATGCTGTTGTGTTCCCTAATATTTTTACTATTTTAATTTTGCTTTGTATCAACAGTGTTTTATTCCAAAGCAGGTTGACATATCACAATTAATTTGTACATCTTGTACTGAGGACTGTTTTGAATAAATCTGTAACACAGTTTGAGGTTTTGCTTTAAAATAGTATGGAGGCATTTTCAGTTGTGTGGAAACTCCTTTCCCGTTTCTTTTAATTTCCCATGTATGGCACATTCCTTATTTTGTCAGGAGGGCTTTACAAAGAGACTGCCCATTCCTGGAAAAGGCTGAGGATGCAAACCAGTGTGTGTGCAATTCATTATTTTCTGAACTCCAGAATAGAGTAGTAGGAATGGGCAGAGAAAGTAAACTCTCTGGCTGGAAGTGCTCTGTTGGTGTTGAATTGTATCACTGAATCCAAACTTCTCCATACCAAAACCTTGAGTCTTTCATGAAGGTAATCCTGTTTTCCCTTCCTTCCAGGAGCGAATATTCTGCGGGACTCAGCAGGCAATGTGAAGCTTGGTGACTTTGGTGCCAGCAAACGACTACAGACTATCTGTCTCTCTGGTACGGGAATGAAGTCTGTCACAGGAACTCCTTACTGGATGAGTCCCGAAGTTATTAGTGGAGAAGGGTACGGCAGAAAAGCAGACATCTGGTATGTTAAAAAACCCCTTCTCCACTGAAAAGTGTCATTTCGTATTCCAAAGAGAGCAGGTGTTCATTATCTGAAGCTGCAGTGTTCTGAAGATACCTGAAGCTGGGATTCAAACTGAAGAGGTTGGCAAACGTGAGGCACTGACAGTCATATTGGGAGAGTTAACACTGAAATTTAATTTTTCTTGTGGCAATCTCTCAACTCATCAGCTGAGAGATCATAAGAGAATCCTTTCAGCTGACCTTGCATGAAGTTAGGATTGCCAGACTGTTAGTTCTGGAGAAGTTCTGGCTGAAAGAGGTATGAGAAGCTTTGAAACATCAGTTCAGTCAATGTCTTGCAATGAAACTTCAGCCCTGAAATACCTTTGATGCAAGGCAGAAAATAAAATGCTACTCCTCTAGAAGCTGAACACTTAAGAGTGAATTTGCCTGATTTAAAAGAGATGATCAAAAAATAATTTGGTTAAAATTGCTATTAAATGCTTAAGAACTAAGAGGGAATGGTAATTTTCCAAAATGAAGCTTAGTGAAACATTGTATAACATGCCACAGTCTAACATGGCTCCAGCCCAGTGGACAGATGACTTTGGCAATGAGACCCCTTGCGCTGCAGGTGATTTGTGAATTTGCAGTAATGGTCAGGCACCAACAGAAAGACAGGAGTAGTAACACTGTGTGTTTGACAAAGAACTACATTATATCCAACCTATGGCAATACTTTTAACCTCAGGGAAATTAATTTAGGCTATTTCAGATTACTTAGTAATTACTCAGATATACAGGAATAATAGATCGACCTTTTATACCAAACAGTTCAGATTTGGTATCAATGTTATTGTGTGTTTCTTGGTGGGAACTTAAGAAAAAGTACCGACATTGGACTGCTGTCAGTCAGTAAATCCTTATCATGTAAAGCAATGTACCTCTGTTTAACAATAAAACTTTTTACAAGCATCTTGAAAAACATTCAGACTTGCTAAGAATTGGAAAATTATTCCAGTCTATCAATTTTGCAGTATCACTCACTTGTTGTTGGAAGATGCAGTCTTTCAGAACTTCTGGAACAAAGTTTCTCTGGCCATATGAATGCCCTTCTGCCTAAATTCTTTAAACATGAATTGTATACAAAAAGCTTGTTTAGGAACTTAAAATTTTGTTTGTCAATCTAAGTATCTTTAACGAAAAGAGAAGATACCATAAAGCAGGGCTTTTGTTTTCCCGCTGCTGAATTATGTTTGCACACTATTCACTGGTGATAACTTGTGCATTTCTAATGAGCTGGCGACACACGTGGCATGCACGGAGCATTCCTGATGCTTTGCATTTCTGTTCATCCTCAAGGAGCAGGAAAGCTTCCAAGTGCAGTGCTGAGTCGTGGCCTTTGTTAGCCTGCTGAGCACTGGATGCCAACAGTGCCCTACCACAGCTGGTGTTGCCCGGATAAATATCTAATAATCCCTTCACCGAGGTAGTAGCTTTTGGCCCAGGGAAGTAATAAAGGGGAGACATAGGTAGTGATTTGTATAACTGTGAGATGAAGGTATAGCAGTACATGCCATTTTTTTCAAATGCCTGTTTCATGATGAAGTTACTCTGTAGTGTTAAATGAACATTACTTATTTGTGGTACTTTAGTTCCCCTCTGCTATTTCTTGTTCTTTTTTGACTCTGTTGTAATATGCTGTTTCACTTGTGCCTCTGTTTCAGGAGCGTAGGTTGCACAGTGGTAGAAATGCTCACTGAGAAGCCCCCGTGGGCAGAGTTCGAAGCCATGGCTGCCATCTTTAAAATTGCCACTCAGCCAACCAACCCCCAGCTCCCTCCCCACGTCTCCGACCACGCTCGGGATTTCTTGAAACGGATTTTTATTGAGGCCAAGCTGCGACCCTTTGCAGATGAACTGCTAAGACACACGTTTGCACACTATCACTAACACCTGCCTCAACTCAGCTTGCATCTACTGCATTTATTTTCTATTTGACTGCACTTTTATTTTTATTTTTTACAAAGAAAAAGGAGAAAAAAAGACAAGAGAGAGAATATTCTCTTGAATCTTCGTTTCACTTAGATTGTAAACAATCTAAATTTTGTATCTAAATGAGAATCTTCTCTCCCCCCCTCCCCCCAGGACTAGAACTTTTTGTTTCCATAATGTACTGATGTGGTTGATGTAGATAAAGCACTTTAGTACATATTTGTTCCTTATTTAAAGAGGAAAAAAATTACAAATGCTTTGACAGTCAGGAACTGTGTGACTTTTTCTGACACCGCTGACTGACTCAGGGTGCAGGGAAACATAGACATGCAGCTAAAGGACAAGAAGGTTACTTCTATGTGATTCTTCTCTATATTGTAGGTACTTGCAGCAGAGAGTTCTAAGTTCTTATAATATTTTAGCATTTTAATCTGTTTCTGGAATTTACAGTTCAAGCAGGAACATGTGGTTCTGAGAGTTAATTGATGAAGCTGGAAGAACTTGGAACTCCTTGTACAGCAGCATGTCTAGCTGGTACTTCTATGTGACCAAAAGAAAATAACAAAAACGAGCTCAAAACTGATGTACTAGCTAGAGGTTTTGGTGTAGAATTACTGTATTATCTTAATAGGAAAATGATTACAGGTAAACAGATTATGGGCCCAGACTCCTAGAAACTGCTATACTGCGAAGGGGAAATTTTCCATGCTAGACAAGGGTCAGCTATTGGATGTAAATAGTTAGGAGAACACCTCCTGCTCTATCTGCCAAAGAGAACCTCTGTTGCATAAGCTTAGAGGGAGACAGTTATCTTAGCTGATTAAAATATAGTGATGTTGAGAGTCAGTTCTCCACAGTCCCATGAAAGGCTGCAGGGGAAAGGGGAGTGACTAATCCTTGTGCAGTATATGAGTTACTGGATTCAGAATGAGCTAAAAGAAGCCGTTTCAAAGCTGTTGAGAGGCGCTAGGATGGAATGTATGTCAACATCAAGTGCCTGAATAATATAAAATTCTTCCCATTCTGCACTAAAAAAATTGGTTTAGTAATGCAGGTCAATCATCTAGGATGTGTTGAAAATTCCTGAAATAAAGTCAAACATCTCATAACATCAGGAATGAATTACTGAGAAAGCTAAGACTCCAGTTATATTTTTAATAAGGTGGCACTGATGTATCCTATGAAAAAGGAGGCACAGCACAGAAAACTGTATGAAGAACAGGCCAAAAGTCCAGAGAGAGCCAGCAATTAAATAACATGAGTGTAATTATTCCAGCCTGATAATCCAGATTGGTGTTTGTCAGATTTTCATCTGTCATAAAGTGTACGTTAAATACTTTTTCTATTTCTGAAAGAGCATAATAAAAGAAAATAAGTCAAAATCTGGAATATTGCTTCTCAGTTGAGAAGCCCAGGTACTGATCAGGTGTAGTGAATAACTGACTTTTCACCACGGAAGAGTCAGACTTCCATATTTTTGTAGAAGAACAGAACATAAATAATTTAAAGGGGCATTTGGAAATAAACTATTGGACTACAGAACTGAAATTACGTTTACTGTTTTGGATGATTCATTGCTTGCTTTTGTTGTTTTGTGAAGGCAGAGCAGGCTGGTACTGTGACCCTTGTCTAGTCTGACAAGGCTCTACCTGTTCTGCATCTTTAGAGGACTATCAGAGTTACAAAGTGCATGGAGACAGAAGAATAACTTACCCATTCCCACAGTCACTCACGTGTGAGATTTCTTAATTTATTCTGCTGAATTCCATATGTTTTACGAGAGCATAAGCAGGAGTATGGATCTATCCTAATCACTTTACCTGTAGTGGAGTAAGAACAACTTTTTTGTGGCCATCTCTCCAGAGACTGAGAGTGGTGACTTCTCCAGCTTATGTGAGTATTTTACCCAACTTAAAATTTTCTCAGTCAGGGTACAGGGTTTCCTGAGCATGGGAAGAACTAGTGAGTCCAGGAAAGGTAAAAAAAGGCTGAATGGAAAGGCAACTTGTACTGACTTGTTTCTTTTGTTTCTCTGTCACTAGAAAAAAAGCTATGAAGCAGCCTTTAAGAAGTGGTATTTACTCTGCTGTAAGGGACCTTTGCTTTATAAGCAAAATATAGTGACAGTAGGGATGGGAAGTTTAATGTAGTACCTAATAGTTTAGGTAAGTAATTTTCAAGATTGAGTAATTGAAATTATTGATTTCAGACTAAGAAGGTACCAAAACCAAGGTGAAAATGTATATAAAAATCAGTAGTGGTCAGTGATACCTGAAAAGGTAAGGAAATTTTATATTACCAAAAAAGGACGTTAAAGGGAAAATGTATCCAGGTTTATCTGTAGCATTCATAACATTTAAATATACTATTCTAAAGAGAAACTGCACTCTCTGAAGCTTGAAAATTTTCAGAATCTAGTTTTCTTATAATGTGTCCTTTCTGTGAGACAGTGCTGGATCATGTATATTGCAATATCACTTCCTTGTTGTGATTTTTAATTACTGAACAATCAAGTTTGCTGCTTTTGTGCCTTTTCTAAAAATAATGGCATTCAGTCATGACAACGGTCAGCGTTTTGGAGCCAGAAAAAAAGCAACTTTCAGAATACCTTTTTCACCATGTCTTTGGCATGTCAGAAAGCTGCCAATGTAAAGACTGTGCTTCTTAAATGAAGCTGACATTTTCTAGTTTGAGTGATTCGACTAAAATTTTACAAATTTAACCAAGGTTAGACTTGAACTAGTTTTTTTTTCTCCCTAAGGAGAATTTCTCTACTGACTTAAATAACTTAATGAGTTGGTTATTAACACAAATATTTTGAGCTAGAAATAATTATGAAGCTAAATGAGACTTTTACCAAATGGCTGGCTATTACTTACCCCTACTGGGGTAGTGTAGTAAAACAAGGTGTATAGAGGATTTGCTTAACACTTATAGGGACTCCTGGGGTGATAGTGAACAACGCCTCATTCTAGAATTTGTGAGGTTGCATGGAATTTCATGCTTACTCCATTGGAGGAGGATTGCAGAGCCAAGATCCCTGCTCACAACTTCTATCTCACTTAAAAAGCCACCAGCATTTTAGAATCATGAATTGGTCTTAATTGTTGGATCCAGTTATAAAAAAATGCCAATGAAAGCAGTACTGCTGCAGGGTTGGTTTGCTTTTCTGTGAATGCCACGATGAAGCTGTAGTCTCAAAAAATAAGGGTTGAAATTCACGGTGAGTATGTGTATTTTCAAAAGTCTTACTTATCTCCTAATGATTTTTAGTATTCTGTCTGTTGCACATATTAATTGACAAAAGCTACTTCTGTGATGTGGTTTTAACGTTGTAACTAATAGTCCTGTTAGAGCATGACTCAAGGTTTCAGTTGTGTTGTGTTAGAGAAAGCTCTTTATTTTTTTATTTGGGTGATAGAAATATCCATGGAAGAACCCAGAAAGGTATGGATCCAATTGCATAGTTAAATCTACAGTCTTTTTTTCTTAACAGTTTAAATATAGTCTTAAAATGTCTAACTTAATTTACAATTTGACTTGTAGCTAAACTAACCTTTCAGTACAATAAAATGAAAAGTTTGGGTTTTTTTAGCTAGTGCCTTTTTCTCTGTATGCCTTAATTTTGTTCATGTTAGAACACCATATTGAAATGTCATACAATTCCATGTCACCAAAGCAGTCTTAGAGAATGGGTTTTTTCAAAGTGCCCAAATCAGAGTTCACCTAACTGCACTGAAAAGTGTGCTTGAGTTACAATCTGCAGCAGACATTCAAATACAGAACATTAAAGTGATTTTTGGCTTCCTGTGCTGGTACACGTTTTTGTATTTGCATTCTGAAGATTGTATACCAATGCACATGTCAGAAAGAGGATTTGTCTGCATGCACAGAAGTAACTGGATTGTCAGGATTTGGCTTCCTGGCTCTGGGTACCAGAGTCTGCAGCAGAGTTTCTTACTGGGCTTGAAAGCAAAGTTGGTACATTTGTAAGCATGGTACTGTATTAAAAGCTGTTTACTTTCAGTGCACAGGAATAAGATCTGTCCAAGCAAGCAAACGGATTTCTTTCCTGTGCCTTTTGGATAATCCTAATCCTGCCGTTGTCTTGACTGAAAGCCTCGTAGCACCCATAGGTACAGTGCAGTACAGCAAGCCATTCTTTTGGACAGCATAAAGCTATGTCTAACTGCAGCTTCAGAGATTTGAGCAAATTGGTCAGATCTACAAGTTATTTATAACCAATTTCTTACTTTTTTAATCTTGAAAGACTGTGTCACACATACAGAAAATTATATCGTGTGTGCTTGAATGTAAGTCCCTATGGTGTTTCTGGAAAAGCGAAAGTATTGCCGCCAGTGTCATTTCTTCTTGCTGGTAACTTGCTGTCTTGTGGCAATGACAAGTCTGCAGTGTAGAATCACATACAATTACCAAAGCTTTTCTATCCCGTATCCCATGTCACTTATAGTGTATATCTACCAGTAAGCTGTTGCTGAGTAAAGCAGGTACTAGTAAAAAGTGATAGACGCTGCCCATATTTCAGACACGTGGGTGTTTATAGTTGCTGTTCTGATATGCAGAATTCATGCTTGTATTAAAATGGAGAGTTTTCTTTTTAAAAGCTCTTTCTAATTTAACCTTACTGTTGTCATTCTAAAATTACTGCATAAACTTGTTGACTAAAACCTCGTGACTTGTGTTAGCTGGGTTTGAGCCTTGGGACATTTAAGGAATGCCACGAAGATAAAACTGTGACCTGATCTATTTTGTGCGCCATAGTGAGAATGTTCCAAAGCTCCAGGAAGCAGCCAGTCCTCTTTATGTGACAGCCAGATGTCACCTACAGTTACCTGGGTGTGGGTGCTGCCTTCAGGAGGAGCCACTAATGCACACTGAGGGGTCAGACAGGTTTGCTATCAACCCAGGGTTTCTGGATCAAAATCTGTGATCAGAAGCAAAGGAGCTCCTTTCTCATTTGATATCCCTTGCTGGGGTCACACCGTTTATTTTTCTTTCTACCTGGCAGAGCTTAAGCCCTGCTTAGGTGGTGGCCCCTGATAGCTCCTGAATAAGGTGTGCGTCCAGCTTAAGACCAGGAAATCCATCACTTGAACCCAGGGTGCTGCAGCTCCCAGTTTGCTGGCACAATCCTTGGGTTTCCTCTAGCAATATGTATGGAGTTGAGGGATAGATGGGATGGCAGAAATTATATTTCTCATGTTTCAGAGCAGTCACACCTTGGCTAGGGCTTAGTTTTCACAAATTTATTTAAAGGGAGAGGAACTGGATTAAATAGCATAAAAATTGTATCTCATGATTCAGCCCTTATGTTGAGTTCACAGGTAAGGATTGGAGATCAGGGTCTTCTGCTGAGAGATAAGGAAAAGGATACTCCAGTTCATGAGTGGATAGTAATAGGAAATACATCAGAGCTTTTTTGTGCTTTTTACCTGAAAACTAGATGATCCATTCCCCCTGGAGGTTTATATAATGTGGATATAAAAACAAGGATTGCATTTTCTTTTCTGAACAGCCATTAGATTGTCAGTTCCCTAGTGTTCGTTTCTTGTCAATACAGTAAAAAAAAGGTGGTGTCACCCTAAAATTGGAATAGTTTATTAAAGCATGGTGTCTGTCATCTCAGACCTTGCAGGAGTTGTATAATGGAGTATCACTGTAAATATGTGGAGGAGACTTAGATTAATTAGAACGTAGGCTTTTAGTTTTCATGAAGCTATGAATAAAAATTTGTAAATTTACTCTTGATCTAATGTACATTTTTATGTAGCCATTAAATTCTCTATTTAATCTATCAGTTTCTCACTGTAAATGTTTTTACTCTCAGTTGAATGCTGGGCACAGTTTGTAATGTATGTACACAAGGTGTTTTTTTCTATCAACGTTGACTTTTTTGCACATTTTTGGAAATATTTAATTTGTACACTGATTTAATACTCTGACCAATTGTCGATGGGTGTATGAGAATCACGTGTGTGTGCAATGTACTACTGTCTGGATGTATGGGGTTTTTTATTACTTTTGAGATGTTGCTACCAGTAACTGCACTGCTGTTGCTGCTTTACATGGAATATATTGTGTATAAAAAAAAGGATAAAAACAATTTAAAAATTAGTCAATGGTTATCATGGTTGAGGAGCTCAGGAGTTGGGCGTCGCTTGCTAGTTCCGTTGTCTAACAACTTTCCAAACTTAAAAACAACCAACCAACCCCGCCTTGTAATTCTGTGTATGCATTGAATGTGTGTGTATATATCCCAGTAATCTTATGCCACAGTTTCATTTCTACATTTTTATGAACTTGTTTTTTAAGGGTACTATGTTTAGTTAGAATAATTAAATATATAAAAGCTTTGAGAGATGATTTACTAGATAAATATATTTTCAGCTGGCTGATGTTCAAAATATTTTTTTAATTTTTGTTTTTAACCATTCGAAATGTATTTGTATTTCCAAAATCAGACACGAATTGTACTTAGAAATATATTAAAACACTCTGTAGGGACAAAGTGTGATTTCTCTTTTAAGATTTCTGTACTGCAGAACACTGCGCAATGTTACTCTCGTATCTGCCTTTTTAACTGTTATTTAGAGTCCGCTTCCCGGAAGTTCCATTCATTTATGAATTTTTAATTACTTTTCCTCGTTTCCCGCCGGTCTGAGCGCGGCCCGGGCTGCGGCTGCCTCCCGCCC
>JAHLSL010000067.1:6193891-6220238 GCA_025920805.1 Petroica traversi
TCAGGCGAGGACCGGAGTGTGCGGGTGCAGAGCCTCGGGCCCGCCTGGGTACGGGTTTGCTGCGGTCCGGGCGGGTGCCTTCCCTGTAGCGCCTGTGCGGGGACAGCGGGATGGGAGCCCCGGCAATGCCCAGGGAAGGCTCCTGCCCCAGCAGCTGTCGCGAGGGACCGGGCAGGGCACAGCAGCTCCTCAGGCAGGCGTCTCGGGGAGAGCTATACAACAGCGCGTTGGCTGATGACACGAGGGGCATCTGTCACTGTAGTGCCACAGCAGCAGGGTTTGTATGTTGGAGTGACATGGCTTTAAGACAGGCTGGCCTCATCTTCTGTACCTGGTGTTGTTTGCTTTCTCTGCCCTTGGAAAGGGGCGTCAATAAACTTGCCCAGGGTCTGGCCAGTGATGCAGCATCTGGGAAAGAGGTGGTTTCCCAGCCAGCGTCTGTGGCGTTCCTGTCACTGAGCCCTGTACAGACACCTAGTGCTGTGTCACCCGAGTGCTGTCTTTCAATCATTCATTCGTTCACTCATTCTACATAAAACGAGCAAGGAGTTCTGATGTTCCAGGGTAATGGGGCTGGAAGCTTGCCTCTGCTCAAACAGTTTATTTAGCATTAAAAAAGAAGGAATACCCCAGCATGTCAATCTGGAAAAACTTTATTGATCTGGGTGTGGTTTATTCATAGTGCCATGGAAGGAACATGGACACGTCAATGCCTGAACGTTTCAGAAGACCAAAGTTGCGAGTTTATTCTTGTGAATTCATTATGAGATTCAGTTCAACTAAGACTGTTGTGCCTTCAGCATTTCTTTTTATTTCTGTAGGCTCCTGATGGCCATATATTTCTGGAAGCCTTTTCTCCGGTTTACAAATATGCCCAGGACTTTCTGGTTGCCATTGCTGAGCCTGTATGCAGACCAACCCACATCCATGAGTACAAGCTGACTGCTTACTCCCTGTATGCTGCTGTGAGCGTGGGCTTACAGACAAGTGACATCACCGAGTATTTGCAGAAACTCAGCAAGACTGGTGTCCCAGATGGAATAATCCAGTTTATCAAGGTATGACTGTTTTACCAACATTGGAAATACATCTGTTTCTACTAACGAATTCCTTTTCTGCTGCCTCTGCCTGATTAATTTACTATTTTTTAATCATTCATTGTTTTTAACTGTCTCATTCTTCTGTCATTGTTTCAAGAGAACATTATTGTTTTTTCTGTCTTTTTACATAGCATATGGATGCTCACATACTATTTTCATGTCATTTGTGGGATTTATAAAAAAAAAAAAGGACATTCAAGTGTCTGTGTCGATACTTTCAGCCGGTACGACTTGTACATGGGGAAAGTTTCCTCAGATTTGCCCTGAAGGAAAACTGAGAATGTGGGAAGCAGTCTGTAATAGTGGGGCACTGTAAAACAGCCTGCCTTATCCTGCAAGTATGTTCTCACAGTCTTGGAAGCAGATTGAAATCAGGTGTAAAATGTGAGTATCTGATATCCTGCATAAGATGATGTGAGCATCTTCTGAAAACACCCTTTCAGGTTTGTTCCATGAGCATAATAACAGTGCAAGTAAATGTTTTGTGGTAAGGTGCTTCGCCACAAAGACCTAAAGCTATTGCTGTGTTTGGTCTTAAACACGGAATCTCTATTCTGCACATTCCTAATGATTGCTTCCTTTGTTTGTAGCTGTGCACTGTCAGCTACGGGAAGGTGAAGCTGGTTCTGAAACATAACAGGTAAGTGGCTTCTTCCTTAGCTCTTGTGGCAGGAAGCCCTCCAAATGCACACCTGTGTGTGAGTGAGTGCTCTCAGGAGCTCTGGAGTCTCACAGCTGCCAGCTGAGTGTAGCAGCTCTCAAGGATCACTTTTACAGTTTTGGAAGTATTTAATGCAGTAGCTGATAAATTGTGTTTGGCTGTCCTGAGCTAGCGCTGGTTGTCATCACATTTTTAAAAGTAGGTTATAAATCTGATATTATAGCTTGTTTCTTTATTGCTTGGACTTGCAATATGTTCTTGAGGTTTTTAAGTCATTTGGGGAAGATAAGCAATCCAGTGGCAAGAGGTGGGTGCTTGTGACTGGGTTAATCTGATTTGTTTTAAAGCTAGAGGATAATGAAGGAAGAAGCCTGGAGAAGTCAGCTCATATTTTAACTGTGATTTCCAACCAGTGTCATCAGTGAAGAATCTCCAGGATGCACTAGTTTTAAATTTGTAGGTGGCTTGTGTTTTGAAAATTTGGGGTTTTGTCTTTTGGGCATTTTTTAGTGCTTGAAAACACCGCATCCAGTGTTTCCACAAACTCACCTTAGTTCAGTCTCAAAACAGTTTACTTTGTTTGCATGCCACAAATAAGACGTGTATGTGAGAGGTCTGTATAGGCAGTTCTGCTGGACTTTTGCTGCTTGTGTTATGCTAGAGAGTATCTGAGCAAGATGGAGGGATGACTGCAGATGCTGCCTTTGGTGTGAGGCATCTTTTAAAAGTCTTGGTTGCCATAATGTCTTTATTTTTAAATTAGTACCCCAAGATTGGATGCTTGAGAGTGCATCTGGGACAGCTGTGCATTTAATCATCTATGCCACTCTTCCTGTGAGTTATTCAGTTGATGAGCTAATAAGTTTTTCTGTATTCTTTAATTTTAGGTATTTTGTGGAAAGTACCCACCCTGATGTCATTCAGCAGCTTCTGCAAGACCATGTAATTAAAGAATGTCGTCTGAGGAATGCTGAGGGTGAAGAGACAGAGCTTATTACAGAGACATTCACGAGTAAATCAGCGGTATGTCCAGCTATGTTCTAAAATCACTGCAGTGACTGGAGGTAAACTCTTGAGTAGTTCAGAGTTGTTATTATTTGTTTGTTTATAGCTTCATTTTGCCAGCAACAAACTCTGCCTCTTTAATGAGCCCAAATTTGAGGGGAAGAGGGGAACCAGAGTGTGTCTCTAATGAAACCTTTGGTGAAAATTCCTATTCCTCTATTTCAGATTTCCAAATCCAGTGAAGGTGGCCTTGGCCCCTCAACTTCACAGGGAGCAGATGCTCAGAATAAGCCAGATGTCCCAGCTGACTTATTCGAGTTTTATGAACAGATGGACAAAGATGAGGAGGAGGAGGAGGAAACGCAGACAGTGTCCTTTGAAGTCAAGCAGGTATGAATATTGCACAGAAGCACATAAGCATGAGAACATACTAGGAAGTTCTGTGGCTGTTTGGTAGAGGAGATCACCAGAAGTCATTAACATTTCTTTCCTTTTACCTTCCAAAATTTAGAATCTTAGAGGGGGGCAGGCTGGGCATTGTTCCTTCCCAGCCTGCAAAGCGCAGTGCTCACAGGCCAGAGAGGCTCTGGGACTCAGGGAGGTTCCCATCACGTGTGGCTGAGTATTATTTAGTGCAAGACAAGTAAGAATTCAGTCGAGGACTGCTTTCAGAGAGCTTTTTTTTTCCTCCTGCTTTTGTTTTGTCATTCATAGTTGCAGAAGGAACTCCTTCATGGTTCTAATTTCATCACTTGAGAAGGGGAGCTGGAGGTTGGAGCACAGTCCTTGCTTGACCTTCAGAGAGCTTCTATGGAATTTTTCAAGTTGTTTTTGGACTTGGTGATTCTAATGATGTCTTTGTGGGGGAAAAAGGAATTTAGAAAAGGATAACTTAGTATCCTGAAAAAAGCCAACCCAAACCAACAACCTCTTGATGATTGATTCAGCCTGTCATTGTCTTCGAATAACTTCCATATGGGGTATAGAGGTTTTCAGGGTAACTGATGTGCAACTTTGGGTAACATAGAGAACTTTTTGTGTCTGCTGCTGAACTCTTTGTTGCAAGACTTTGGTGTGTAGTTTAGTCATTGCCTGGTAAACAGTAATCTGAACTGAATGTGTCATATTCTTTCATCTGCCTAAAGAGCCCTCTCGAATATTAACTGTTGTTTAAAATGTGTAGGAGAGTGGGATGATCACAGGTGAAGTTTTCAGAATAAACCTTAGCTCTTGCGGACCTCATAAGCATAAAAAATAAATGTAACTTTACTTTGTACTATATAGCCTAGTTGTTTTTAGGGAAAAAGAAATTAATTGGGATGTGGAGAATTTTTTAACTGAAGCTTTGTTACCTCTTCAGGAGATGATTGAAGAACTTCAGAAACGTTGTATCCATTTGGAGTACCCCTTGCTGGCAGAATATGATTTCAGAAATGATTCTGTGAATCCTGATATCAATATAGACCTGAAACCTACTGCAGTCCTCAGGCCCTATCAAGAGAAAAGCCTAAGGAAGATGTTTGGGAATGGACGAGCCAGGTCTGGTGTTATTGTCTTGCCATGTGGTAAGTTTTGGTGCTGGTACTTAGGCAATTTGTTCTTTATTTGCCTGTAGTAAAGTGAATTCCAAAGATGACAACTGTCTGGATTTCAGACAGCAGCACAGACTGTTCTGATCCCAGTGTGCAGAGTCGTAGTGGGTTTTAGTGATGTGGTGGTGAGGCTGTGCTGAGAGAGCCATGTCACGGAGCTGTCGGTGTTGCAGGGGCTGCAGAACTGGAAAGCAGCTGTGGTACCTTCACGCTGCCACTCATGCTTCCGCTGTACCCTCTGCTCATCTTCCTGTGACACATAAAGCTGTTGGCATTAGTAGATCTTCATTAGTTGGGAACAGGGAAACTGGGGGGGAGCTGGGAATACAAAAGTGATGTAAAGGGGTGTCCAAGGAAGGAAAGAGTTTGTGTGCAAAAACGCTTGGCAGGGGAGTTTGAGGAAGAAATGAGAAACACACAGACTGAGACAACCTACAGAAAAGAGGGGGGAAATGGCAGGAGATTGTGTGCCAGTGCCCTTGGTACTGGAAGAGTAGGAGGCACAAGGGACATATGGTGAGGGCCTGAGTGAGGTGAGGGGTGCTAGGGGAAGTATGAAAGATGGGAAGAGTTAAGGACTTGCCTTGTGGGGGAATGTACATAACTAACAGGGACAGAGGAATAGAGCACCCCTAGGGAAGCTTTCTGTAGCCACCTGTAATTTAAAATTAAAAAGCATTAAACTGATTGCTTCTAATTGTCAAAGCCATCATTTACAATTATTTTCCTGAGCAAATCCAGTTGTGTCCTGTAGACACTCTGGCTGTATTTTTAAGAAGCGAATACTTGATCTCTTAAAGACTATTGTAGCAAAGAAACAGCAAAGAATTTGCCTTTGCATGATTTCATATCCTCTCACAGTTTTCCTTTACTCTTTTGCTTTGCTCTGCTCCTGTTCCAGTGGTGTCTGAGAGATGACTGATGAGTGTCTCTCCTCCTGCCCTGCAGGTGCTGGCAAGTCTCTGGTGGGAGTGACGGCTGCGTGCACCGTGCGCAAGCGGTGCCTGGTGCTCGGGAATTCCGCCGTGTCTGTGGAGCAGTGGAAGGCCCAGTTCAAGATGTGGTCCACCATCGATGACAGCCAGATCTGTCGCTTCACGTCTGATGCCAAAGATAAGCCCATTGGCTGTTCTGTTGCCATCAGCACGTATTCCATGTTGGGGCACACGACAAAAAGGTCCTGGGAAGCAGAAAGAGTAATGGAGTGGCTTAAAAGTCAAGAGTGGGGCCTTATGATACTGGATGAAGTCCATACCATCCCTGGTAAGGAACAGGCGTGCAAACCTTCCATGTTAAACACAATGTTAGTGTCCCTCTGTTCTTTTAGAAGTGGTGGTTTTTTGCTGTTTTTCTCATGGTTAATGTAGTGAGTAAACTCATGGCTCAGGGTTTTGAGGCAAGTAAGCTGCCTTGTTCTTTTTATTTTTCTTTTTTCCCCCCTGATACTTCATAGTTCAGCTGACCACTAGTTTTCTGAAACCCTTCAAATTAGACACTGCATTTTCTGTAATGGCAGTGTAAAGTACAAGTTCCTCTGTGTAGGTTGATAAAATGCTCTTAAAATACCTGAATTATATTTGCATAATTTTGCTGTAGACATATTTGAACAGGAGAGGAATTCATCTGCCTTCTTCTCTCAGATGCAGTGGCACTGCAGGCCGGCTTTTAATATCTGTAAATAACCATAGTGGTTAACATCCTGAAATAACTGTTGTCTTTCAAATTGCCATGTAATTGAGATCTACACTACCGGAAAACAGTAATGTAGTATTAAAGTGTCTGTGTAATAATCCTGGCTAAAAAAAACCCACCCAGGATTCTGTTAGCTCTTCTACCTTATTCTCATTTGAATATAATTTGGTGTCTGCAGAAGTAATGGATTTCAGAAGCAGACCTTGATTATTAATTTCCATTTCATCAAAGTATCATAATGCTGGCATTTTTCTGTCACTTTTGTTCCTGTTTGGTTTCATAGAAATGAAGGTATAGCAACTCCTCTGTGATCTCTTGCAATACTGAGGATGAGTAATTCTGCCATATCATGCAAATCCTGAATGTGGCAGTCAGCCCAAGAGTCCTGGTGTCATAGTTCTTGCTAGGAAATAATAGAGACCTAAATCAAGCCATGTAACCTCTGAATATATTAATTTTCTCTTGGGGAATGGGAAATAATAAAGATGCCAGAAGGTTTACTGGAATTTTCAGAGTACACTTGACAATGCGCAGTAAAGCTGCAAATCACTGTGAAATTTTGCTGTAAAACAGATTTGTTAGGAGTCTATGTGCAGTGGGGTACGATTTCCCAATACTGTGCTTGCCTTATGTTCAGGAGTTGATGAAAATGTCTTTTGAAAGTTGCAGTATTTATCTTCTAAAACCATTCAGGAAAGTTAACAAAAAATTTTGTCTTGGATTTCGTAGCAAAAATGTTCAGACGTGTGCTCACTATTGTACAAGCTCACTGTAAACTGGGGCTGACTGCTACCCTGGTCAGAGAAGATGATAAAATTGTTGACCTGAACTTCCTGATTGGACCAAAGCTCTATGAAGCCAACTGGATGGAGCTGCAGAACAGTGGCTACATTGCTAAAGTCCAGTGTGCTGAGGTGATGCTCTGCTTTTTGATACTATTAGTGTTTATTTAGTATGCTTATAACTTTGAGAAAAATTCTTGCAGCTCTTATAACAAAGAAGGATAGTAAAATTTTTAAAACACTCAAGGAAATACCTGCTTATTTCAAGCCTGAACATATGAGGGTGAAACTTGAAAACGCAGGACTGGTTCTCACCCTTCTTTCCTGTATAAAAACCCTCTATTTTTACCAGCATATGGATGAGAGGTAAATCTGGTATCAAAAGAAGTGAAAATCTTCCACACAGGCACATTAGAATGTTTAAGTAATCTTTCTGGAAAGCCTAATTCAGTCTGTTGTCTCTGATAATTGACATGGAAGATACTTAGGGAAGAGTATAAATTTCTCAAAGATCTCTTATTTATGAGGTTTCTGTGTAAGCGTTAATGGTTTGGTTTTTCTTGACCTTGTTTGGTCTCCCATTAAATGGAAGTAAAGTTTTAGCAGCTGCATTGTGTTATGGTAGAGTTCTACAAAGATTTCTTGTCTGTTTGCTTTCCTTTCTTTTTTCCTTCATTTCCTTTCTTTGTGGGGATTTTCTGTCTTTGTTTGCTGGTTTGGGGATTTTTTGGTCTTTTTGTTGTTATTATTGGTGGTTTATTTTAAGCCTGTCTTGCAAATTTCATGCAATTCTCCCTAGCTCTGGTAGTGGAATAAAAGATGCAGATGCAGGTCAGCTGTTCTCCTTTTGAACAGTATGCAAACTGGAGGCTGTAGAAGGAAAAAAACCCACTGTTTTGAACTCTAGAATGCAAGTGAAAGGCACCTAGAAAATAACTGTTGAAAGGAGAGTAACCACTCCTCAAATTCACAGTTGCATTTAGGCACTTTGGTTAGTTCTGCTGTGCAAGCATAATTCTCTGTCCCTGAACTACCCGTTAGTCATTTTAAAAAGAAGCATGAGCTACCTTTTGTTCTGAATGATGGGAAAATTCTGCAAGTGTTTTGAACTAACATTCGATAAAAAAGCCAAGTGTGATGGTTAATAAATAATGAGTCCAATTAGTGCACAACTGCTTTGCATATTTGGATTTTCTTGACGTGTTGAGGAGTAGCATCATTAATCAACTTGATTTATTCCCCACAGCCAGGAAGGGTGTCTGGCTTATTCTGTAAGTGCAGTTCTTTCCAGGAGGCCAGAGAAGTCAGTGCTGATGTCTCATAGGGCGGGTCATGCTTGTTGCAGGTGTTGCTCTTGCACTGCTCTAAAAGAGAATGAGCAGTAAGTTTAAAAAAAGACGACAAATCTGTTCTTTACTTGTTCTTTCGGAGTTTTGTAATTTACAATTAATCCCTTTTTGAGCAGCTGTACTAAGTCTTTGGATTAGAGTGCATGTCTTACAGAATGAAAAAATGAAAATATCATTGGGGTGAGAAGCATATCTTACTCATTTCCTAATCCAGAAGAGACTGCAAATGCAGAATACATGTGTTTACCATGTAGTCAGAAGCATTGAGCAGTAGATGACATTTTTTACTGCTGTCAAATATTCAGTATTCATATATCATTTTCACTGATGTAATTGTCTTCTGGTTCAAGAGTTTTAAGTCTTTCATGTAGACCTGAAAGACAGTACCAACAGAGCCTATTCAGTGCATGAATTTTTTTTTTTTTAATATAGTCAAAGGATAATAAAAGTGTCATCTGGCATTTAATTTACTGGAAAAATACTTTGAAACAAAAAATTAGGTCTTATCAATACAGAACAATTCATGTTGTTTAAATGAACCCCTGTAAATTGTCATTGACTTCTCAGCTGAATGGTGGTTATGAAAGAGGCTCCTCTCTGCGGTATTTTGTTAATTTCTGTTGTGCAATGGATATGAGGGAATAACCCATGTACAGCAGAGTGAATGTTTCCCAAATTATATGCCCTATGGGTAGTGTCATATGTTATCAATAGTGGCACTTCATTGGCTTCAAGTTCATAAATTTTTATTTTTCCATGCTACAATAGAAAAAATAAGCCTAGACTTATTGAAGTACTATAGTGTTTATTTACATAATAAAATAATTGCTTGGGGATGTCTGTTGAAAACTTCTAATCAATCCTAGTGTTTTGGAAGTTTTAGACTTAATAGCTGTTAAAATAAAGGTCACTCCTTTGGGGGTGTGTAAAAAAAAGGGTGACTTTGTTCTGTAATGAAGACAAAATGTGTCTCAGCTTTCAGTATATGGATGAAAATTAGTCTTTATGGGAAGAAGCTTTGACTGCTGTGGAAGGGAGACTACACAGTTCATTCTCTTAATTACTCCTTTGTAAGAAGTAGTAGCATTCAGTAAATTATTTAAGTGTGAACATAAAGTAACTATCTTTCAGTCTTGTTCCAGTCCCTCTGCCTATTTCTGTCATGGATCTCAGTGACAAAGCATTTTGGAGCTCTGAAGTGTTGATGAGGTTAAACAGATTTTGATGGTGCAGGAGACTTCACCTCCTGGTAGCTTTCATTTTGGTACAGAAATGACTGTTAAAATCTGTGACCTGCACTATACATAAAGTCCAAATGCATTATCATTCCCCAATATCTTTTCAGTTCCCACTGGGATTAAATAAGTAAATAACAGAGCGTTACTTTGTGTGTGTGTGTTTTCTAATTGTAGGTCTGGTGCCCAATGTCACCTGAATTTTACAGAGAATATGTGGCTATTAAAACAAAGAAAAGGATACTGCTCTACACCATGAACCCAAATAAATTCAGAGCCTGTCAGTTCCTGATTAAGTTTCATGAGCGACGGAATGATAAAATCATCGTCTTTGCTGACAATGTGTTTGCACTGAAGGAATATGCAGTCAGACTTGGGAAGTAAGTGTTCACAACCAATGATGCTTCACAACCATTGTTTTCCTCCTGCCATGACAATTTCCTTGCAATCTCACAGCTTTCAGTAGTCTTTGATATTTTTTGTAATGCTGTAACTCCAGTCCTCCTGCACAAAAAGCTCAGGAAGGTATTTTAGGATGGACCTTATTGGCACTGCAACATGATTTAGGTGTTTGAAAATAGTCTCTGTTTAGTGTTTGTTGCAGAAAAGGTCATTCAGGATTTCTGTGAAAGATGTAGTGTTTTTCCAAATTGTTATTGTTATTATTATTATTATTAGCCAGTGGAAAAATATGGGGCTTCTAGAAATATCACTATAACGTTTTCTGTAATGGAAGAGGCAAAGGTTTTCAAATATAGACACTCTGGATCTTTCAAGACGTTCTGAGACCCAGAGCTGCTTCTTCAGGCTCTCAAAAGGCCTTACTAAGGTCTTACCTTATCTAAAAATACTAAGACAAGCCTTTTTAGGAGCTGTGCTGTACTAGTGCACTACCTGGAACTGCAGTAATTTTTAATAAACTAAGGACGTTTCTTCATAGAGCTCCTCGGTTACCTTAAATGACTGTAACATGAGTGCAGTTAAGTGAGGTTGTGCAAACAGAGTTTAATGAGGGGTCCTCATCAATCTGATGGTTGGATATGGGGAGGGATGATTAGGGAAAGTTTCTCAGGATTGTGCATAGAGTGATTACTGGGAAATATCACCATATAAACTGGCCTCATCCTTTCTTTGACAAACCCGAATAATGCCTTGCTTGCTGGAAGCTGTGGGGCCATTTGATGGTGTGTGATTTCATGTCTAGGAATTTCAGCAGTGCTCCTTAGCAAAACCACAAACAAGCCTTACACTTTCCAAAGTTCATGATCAGTTCTGACTGCAGTTTAAGGGCCGTGTTGTGCTGGCAAACTGTGACATCAAATAGCAAGCAGAGCTAATGGTGCTGGATGAATTCCAGCACCCGTGGTCTCTTTCATCATTTTTTTTTAATCTGTCTGGACAGAGATTAGCTGTAATGATGCCTCTGGAATGTCTCTAGCAGTGTTCAGTGTACCACAGACAAAACCTTTAGCACAGGCAGTGCTGGGAGGGGGGGATGCTACAGGGCACAGCAGTTGTAAGTGGGGTAGATGCTGTGGAAGTGTAGCAGGAAAACCAGTTAAAGAAATGTAGATGGCCTCTTTTTATGTTCTGGAGTGAATTCCGTGTTTCTCACATCATTTACGGAGCGTTTATCCAGCTGTCACTCTTAGAAAGAAAGGAGGCTTGCCGTGCTGGACAAGGTGAGGGAGCCTTTGGGTTAACCAGTTTTGTATCAGTTTGCTGTGAGCAGGCCAGACCAAAGGGGGCTGTTGGTTTGTGCAGGACAGGAATTAGCCTGTGGAGGAGAGAGCAGTCCAGTGGGCAGAGTAGGAGTGCTGTGGCTGTGCCCAGCAGGAGCACAGCTCCCACTGCCCTTCTCATGGCCTGCCAGATGCGTGCGACAGGGCCCACAGTGAGGTGGCCACGGTCCAACTGCCTCTGCTGGCTCCTGCCTTAAACCCCTTGCACTTAGTAGTGGGGAAAGACCATGCACATGACAAGAATTACTTTGACTGCAATTTTTGGGGCCATAGAATCCAAATTTCCTTGGCCAACTTTCCCTCTGTCATGAGTCTGTCATCCAGTATAGCACAGCTCATGTACTGCCTGGTTTTACTGAGGTTTTCTCAATTATGTCACTTAATGGGAGAGGAACCTATCTTTGCAAGTCCCTCAAATGTCTTTTTGCAGTGAGGAAAATGAGTCACTTAAAAAAATCCCTTTAGTGCTTAGTGTTCTAGATTCAGAAAAATACTCAGGAAGGTCAGTGAATCACTGTCAAGTAGGATCTGGACAAATTAAAATGATTGATAGCCAGGAGTTCAGGATTATTCTGTTCTTAATACAAAATGTGTTTGAATGCCTTCTTTGTAGTCTTAAGAAGAGGAAGGCTCAAAAATACTTTCATTTCAGTTTAAATTTGCCATTTAACTTCACAATTTAAATTCAATATGAAATTTAAAATAAGACTTAAGATATTACTGAATGCTGCTGACTGAATAATTATGGTATTTTTTCAGAGTTGTCTCATTTGCCACTTTTATTTTTTAGCTGTTTTTTTTTCTAAAGGTCTGCTTAAATCACTAACTAGAAGAATTAGATTAGAGATGACTAGAATTGTTTGATAAGAAACCCTAGAATGAAGTTAGCAGTAGAGAAAGCAAGAGGAGAGGAGCCAGGGCACAGGGATTAGTTGATAAGAATAGGAAACCTTAGTCCTGCGCACTGCCAGGACTACGTTTAGGGTTTATGTTCAGCCACCACTCATGTATGTGCAGTACTAAATGGAAAATTTGAGCATTCCTTGTGTTAGAAATAATTTATGGAAATGTGAACAAAACAGTAATTGGAAAACTTATTGTTTGGAGATGCTTGGTAACAATCATTTGGAAAAGCAGTCCAATAGATTACAAAGCAGGGGCTGTGCTGTCCTGCATGCAGCTCACTGGTTTTGTGTGGGCTTTGCTCTTTCTAGCTTTTTGGTGTTTTAACTCTGCTTAGTCAGGAATAAAACAGTCAAACACTGGAAAATTCATAGCAGTCCAAGTTCCTTACGGAGTCTTTGGGTGACTGAGAGTTTATGTGAGCCTTTGGGATTGAGACATTAAATGTTCCATGTGATTCACTGTCAAACATTAGAAACCGTATGTGAAATGCCACTGTGAGGTGCTCGTGGAATGTTTGGGCCTTTTTCTCATTTCAGTAGGCCCACAAGGTATTAGAAGGGGCAAGAGGTTAGCTTTAAAAGCAAAAATCATTTTCCCAGAACAACACCCAGCAGCCTGTTTGTGACACCCAGCATATCCTTGGTAGAGAAGCCTGGATTTTCAAGTGTTTAAATAGGAAGCAAAGGTTGCAGCTGTCAATGTGCTAACTCAGTACATTTGAGGGAAAAAAAATCTCTTTATTTTAACAGCTGCCTTCAGTCTTTCATGTAGGCTTAGCAAATGTATTTGGTCTGTTGATATACAGCTTCATTGGTGCACGTAATTGCTAAACATTTGTTACTGTCAGAATTTCTTTCTGGCTGACTGGGTTGCTGCAGAGGGTTCCACAAACCCCTGGGCAGCTGCCATGAAGAGCCAAACAAGCTAAAAGTAAACTGAAATTTGTACCAAAATCTGGTTTGTTTTCATATCTGCTCAAATGTGTCCTGCACTCCCTGTCATTGTAGCTCATAACAAATGAGTAAGAAATTTTGAGTTTATTTCAATTGCATATGTTCTGTTCTTTTCAGACCCTATATCTATGGTCCTACTGCACAAGGGGAAAGAATGCAAATTCTACAAAACTTCAAGCACAACCCAAAAATCAACACTATTTTCATTTCTAAGGTGAGGGAGTACATTCACTGTGTCCTTGTGCCTATCTTTGGAGTGAACTTTATGAGTCAGCTGCACGTGCGTGGTGTGCATTTGAGATCTTCATAATGCAGCTCACAAAGCTCTGCTTTGTATTTAGTGTTGGCTGGGGAAATGTGGAAATAAGAGACTGCTCAGAGGGGGCTGCTCTGTTGCAGGTAGGGGACACGTCCTTCGATCTGCCGGAAGCCAATGTTCTCATTCAGATTTCATCCCATGGTGGGTCACGAAGGCAGGAGGCTCAAAGGCTGGGACGAGTGCTGAGAGCCAAAAAAGGTAAAGGATCTTCGCCTCTGCGCCTTGGATCATCCTAGAGGAGGAGAAACTGAACGTTCATGAGGTTTCTTTATACTGTGCTTGCATTGTTTTAGTCAAAGACAGCATACCTATATACCAATGAATGAAAATGAAGCATCTTCTGGGTCAGTGAGCTTAGTGATGAGAAAACTTCTGAAGGACAAAAAAAGCTGAAAGAAAACTGGCTTTGTCTTCCTTGGCATTTTATTCCTTGATTCCTTCAATATGAAATTGTTTGTGAAGAATCATAGTATTATTTATAAGAAGCAAGCCTCTAGAAATCACATTTCTGATACTGCAGATTACTTGCTTTTGAAAATTGGATTTGGTGTTTGACTAATGTCTTTTTGTAAAACATGGCCAAAGGAATTTTTTTTTGTCTAGAAAAATTGCTCTTAAAATACTTTCAACTTGGATTTAAGCTCTGCACACACTTACCTTCTGTGCACTTTGTGCTTATTACAGGTAAGGCTTTGTTTGAAAATGCAAACAAAACCCATGTTAGTGATTGATGAAGCCTTGGTGAAACCCTGGGTTTTAAAAGAGAATCCTGTTACCAGGGTAACAGACCTTAAGGGCTGTAAGTGTAAAAAAAAATTTATACACAGCCTGGTATATGCTGGTCTTCAGATAGTGCTATGAATTCTTAGCTAAGTATCTTTGTCTCACTTTTATAATTCTAAACCATTGCAAACTCTACTTTACATGGATAAAACTTCTCCTTTGTCGTTTTCTGTTGAACTTTTTTGACATACATTGTCATCCTTGCTCTTGACTTTTCACTTCTTGACATAATAGACTTAGAAACAATTTTATCTTTCACCTTGCCTAGCAGAATAAAGCAGCAGATTCTTCTTAGAGTATCTGTGTGATAGTGTTAGACTACATTTCCTTTTCTGTTTCTGTTTTTTCACCTATCCTCAAGTTATTAAGAACAAAAGTAGGGATTTCCATCTTGTGTCTATCAGTTTATGCAAGGTCTGGGTGCCACCAAACAGTGCAAATAGTTTTTGTGTGGACAACTTACTTAAGCACCTGTTTTCAGTATTTATTCCTTGATTGTTCTTTGTTTCAGTGTTCCAAATGAAACTAAGCACTGAGTCCTTTTGTCTCTTAGGCATGGTTGCAGAAGAATACAATGCCTTTTTTTATTCCCTCGTATCCCAAGACACTCAGGAAATGGCATATTCAACAAAACGGCAACGGTTTCTTGTAGATCAAGGTTATAGCTTCAAGGTAACTTGACCCTTCTATTTATTATGCTTGAGGCCTAAGAATGTAATTTTCATATTGTTTAATGTTAGTATTCGATCTTTAGAAACAGACGTGTTATGGTCTTTGTAGGTGAAAACTTTGTTTCCCTTTGTAGTGAATGTGTTTCAACAAAGTTGTAGATCAGTACTAAGCTGCAACTAATTACAGCAAATGCATCTGTGTGGCTGTAGTCAGGAAGATTAAAGCAATCCCTTGACTTATATTTGAATGCCCTGGATTCTGGAAAGAGGTTAAAATAGACGGATTTTATTTTGCAAGGAAGGAGCTCTTAGCCCTAGGAGCTTTGGTGTAATGTGGGACAAAAGCAGTGCAAGTGGCCAGCTGAGTATCTGAAGCAACATTTTTGCTGACTAGTACTGGAATGTTCCTTATTTGCAGATTAGAAACAAAACATTAGAATATCTATTTTCTTCTGTTTGCCAAACTTAGTCATAGCTGGCATCAAAGAATAATAGGGCTGAAAGGCACTTCCAAAAAAAATCTATTGTGTTTCTTCATTGCAAGCAAGGATGAACTATGTATATGTCATTCCCGGTCGATGTTTGCCTTCTTAGTATTCCAAATATGGGAGACTCTACCTCTCCTTTAAGTAATTATTTCAGTGGCAATGTTCTTTCCTTCAGCATTTGTGTTCCTAAATAACTAGAAATTCATTATTAGTTGAAAAGGGTAAAAAAGGTGAAAACAGGTTTCAGTTTTTGTTTAGGACTTTCTTTCTTCTTGCCATCTCTCAATAGCTCCATTCTCTGCCTTTCATCAAAAAGAGAACTGGAGTAATATGTTTTGCTAAATCCATATATCTTGTCTTTGCTTCTTAAATATCAGCCTTATTCCAATTTACTGCTTGGACTGTAGTGTACTGCTAGCTGGGGTTTGTTGTTCGGTTGTTTTTTTTTTAGCTAACCAGTTGTGTTTTGTATTGTGTTTTTATTTATAGACAAAATGTAGGCTATACTAGATTTTAAACCAGTAGCAGAAGAATTCTGTATATTAAAGAATTGGGGGTAACTTTTAAACAGAGCATCAGTTGGACAGCTTGAATGATAATGCAGTGGGAATTCTTTCCATTCTGTGAATCATGCTAGCGCTGTTTTGCAACCAGAGCTGAAAACAGGCAAATGCAATTTAAAATGGATTTTTGTGACTCCTTTTTCTTTATTTTCAAGATGACCATAGCACATATCCTCCTAAGTAAACAAGGAGTACCATAGTGTTCCTTTAGCCATGTAGGACAGATTCCTTCCATGAGTGGATTCTTCAGGCCTGGACATTTTCTCAGAAAAACATTCTTTTTCAAACTAGAAATTGCCATGAATAACAACCCACAGCACTGATTCTTCATTCCAGTGTGTCCCTACTTCTTTTTTAAAAAATGGTAATTGGCAGCTAATATGGATTTCTTTTACCTTAAACTTTATTTACAGTTTTTGTGAAAACTGCTCCAGCCCAGACTGCTGAGGTATTGACTGTATTGACTCAAGAGGAAAGCAGAAAAGATGAGGAGGGAAAACACTACAATAATCAATGGCTGAATTAGAATGTCTTTCTCAAAACCTTGTCAAGTTGGTAACAGTGGGAAAACTGATGGTTATGTATAAACATATGCTTACAGAAAGCATTTAACTACAGGGAAAATTCATGCGAAATTTTCAAAATACCTCTAGTTAAGAAATTGAGGTGCCTGTTGCAAAGCTTTATAACAGAAGCTTGAGATCTTTTTAGTTCTTCCGAACAGGAGGTTTGTCAGCTGAAGGAGCCCGTGGCATTGCACGGCCACTAGGTCACACTTTCTTGCTCCCACAGTTACCAGATGACTTACTGAGAATTCCAAGAACAAACCTCACTGAAGTTACCCTGTGTCTAAGTGCTCAAAGGCTGGAAGAGTCCTTTTGCTCTGTGGCTGATGCTCTGTTGCAGGTTGCTGCACTGTCTCCCAACAGCTCAATTGTTAGGGTTTTTTCCCCATTGTTCTGAATGCTTCTTGCTAAAATTCTAAGTCTCTGCAGAGCTAGTGGATTATTTTAGTTAAATATAAAATACTGGTTCTTAAACTAGACAAATCTAGAGTCCACAGCGTGACACTAACCTTGCAGTAAGTTGAATACATATCTGAGTTATATGTACTTTGGTCAGGTTCTTGGTCAAGCTGACATAAACAGTGTTTAGCTGACATGCCTAGAACTTTTACTTCTTCTTTTCCTTTTCTTTCCCCCAAAGATTTGTCTTTTGCATTTCCAGCTAGAACATAAAAAGAGATGTGTCTGTGTGTGTATGTGCATCACTTAGCATGATTTTATATGTATCTGTGCTATTTGTAGTTTGAGGTTGTTCCAACCCATAATAAAAGTTGAAGGCAGTTCCAGCAGGATATGGAATCAGAAATACTTGTCTTGGTTTTGAATAGCTAAGAGTGAGGAAGAGCCCTCACCTGGTAGTGTGCTCTGTTTCTTAGGTAATCACAAAGTTGGCAGGCATGGAAGAAGAAGAGCTTTCATTTTCAACCAAAGAAGAACAGCAGCAGCTTCTCCAGAAAGTCCTGCAAGCATCTGACCTGGATGCTGAGGAGGAAGTAGTTGCTGGAGAATATGGTTCAAAGTCAGCTCAGGTAATGAAGAATTCTTTGAAAGGGTGACCACAGATAGGACAAAATGAACCATTTTATTGCCATCCAATTCTAAATGTGATGTTCTCACTGATGACCTGGTATCTTTGTGAAACATTAGAGAACAGATTTATTTTTTTAATCAGTATTAGCCTTTAGCTATTGGAATAATTAACTTCTTGGGCACTCAGAAGAAATTAGATGTGAAATTCATGTCCTTCTCTATCATATTTGAACGAGAAGGTAACAGATGTATTGTTAGAGATTTTGAAGTAAATCTTTTAAGTTACTTGCAATGAAAAGGCTTTTAAAACCTCTGATGACACAGTAAGCACGAGCCTGTGCTCCTTGTCCTTGCAGGTGTCCCGTCGTGCCGGCACCATGAGCTCCATGTCCGGAGCAGATGACACGGTGTACATGGAATACCACTCGTCACGGAGCAAAGCTTCTGCCAACAAACACATCCACCCCCCTCTTCAAACGCTTCCGCAAGTGACGCCCTCCACATGGGCTCTTGTTTGAACTGTGGATCCATGTGCTTGTTCCTGTAACTGAAAAGATGTAATTGAAATTTCTGACAGGTCCTTTAAAAGACTCTTTTATATGCATCTGTATAGCCACCCACATATTTACTTACCAGTGTATGTGCTCTCATAGGTGAACGGGAAAGCAAAGAAGGAACTAAATGTTACCACGAAAATATTTTTGAAAACTTTAAGACACAAATATGTCACAGCACATACCTTTTTGTGTGGCACTGTGCTCCTTGTCTTATGCCCTCATTTCCTCATAGTCTCAGGGCAGAAGCATAATGGGCCATTTTGTTAAAGAGAACTAATTGTCTGGTTTTCAGGGTAATTAAAAGATTTTATTTTTTATCAACTGGAGATCCTTTTTCAGAAGAGTCCTGAAAAAGTTTTGTAAATGAAGTTTGTACTGATGTTTGAAATATTATTTATCTGATTCTTGTGTCTGCTCAACAATATACTGTTTTTCAAAATGCTTAAATAAAATCATTCAGTGAGCTGAACAAATCCTGAGAGGAGCACTTTACATTATATTTTTAAACTGAGAGCTAATTTATACTTGTGACTTTACCTGTATTAAAATTCTAACAAATTGGTCAGAAATATTTTGAGTTTGAAGACAAGAAGAAAGGGGACTCTGTCTCCAAAGTAAACTCAAGGAAAGCTGTAGTAGTAAATACAAATGAATTCTGTGCTCAATTTTCCTAATTTTTTGTGCTACTGTTGAGAAGTTACTCAAATAAAAGCTGTTTCTCTTGTTATTTATATTTATTAACCATGCAATAAAACCTTCATAACTGCTAAATAGTGCACTGTCACCACAGAAGTTATTACTGAATCAAAAAGCATTGTGACTTCTCAAAAGGTGAGTTGGAAGAATGTGTGAAGGAAAGATTCCTGAGATTTTTTTTTTTAATGAAGACTTCAGTATAATTCTAGAAAATTATAGGAGAAATGGTAGTGGTTTCTGGCAGAAGAATGCTTTTTAAGTAACATCTGCTTAATAATGTAACATGCTACCTAGTGTTGTATTAAGAGGTGTTATTTTGCTGATTGTAGAGTTTTAGGAACAACTTCTGTTGGTTCAAAGTAAGTTGGTGTAAAGGTTTACCATACTGAAAGGAGCATGCCTGGTACAGCTATCCTGGTCATATGACAACTGCTTCAGAAGAATACTGAATTCTGTTTCTTGTTAGCATGAATTCACAAATTGAGAATGTAGAAATATTGGAAGCATAATTGAGAACAGATGGTGCTTGGTTTTGGTATCTGTATCAGTATCAGGTAATTTTTAAAAGGGGAACTGATCTGCTTCAGTTTAAACTTTGTTTAGGCTCTGAGCCCTACCCTCTAACACTTGGTTCTTTCTCTTGTGCTGAGTTTTCTGCTTCACAATCTGGAACCAGCCATGACAGTGCTTGAGTGCCATATACAGAAGAGAATTCTGGTGCTGATTTCGGCCAGCTCTAATGGCAACAGTTAGTAGCAAAATGGTAATTTATAATGGGAGGGGCCTGTGACAGGTTTAGCTGAGGAAGTCAGGCAGTGTCCCTCTGTATAATTCTCTCTTTAAAAGCTTTATGAATTGCTTTGAAACTGCTCTCCACCCTTCATAAACTCGAAAAAAACCCCACAACAACCTAATAAATGCAAATGGCTTAATACTGACTCCTGTAATTGTGGAATTACCAGCAGTAGCTGGATTTTAGGACTGCCATAGTTCTTGTGTAGTAAATCGTGACTAATGATCTCAGTCCTCTAAGTAATGTCTGTGTGGGATGCAGAACATTCAGCATCAAGTAAAGCATAATAATTTTATGAGGTATGAATGACTCCATGCCTCAGCGATAGCATCTTGGTGTTCAAACTTTAGAATTCATTACATTGATATGATTAAGTGTGGTAATTGCTGCCTGCTGTTACTCAGCCTGTAGCAGCAAGTGGCAGACTGGTGCATTTACTCACTGCAGCTGCATTGCTGCTGCACGTGGCAGCATGTGCACCATATCAGGGTCGGGCAGGTCGGTCACTGAGGAACTCCTGGGGCTTCTGTCCTGCTGGCCCCTCACTACCCCTGCCTGTTGACAATGCACCCAAGGGTCACAGTAGACAGCTCCAGATCTGTAATCCCAGCCCTCTAGGAAACTAAATTGTCCACCAAAGAACAGATAGTGTGGCAAAACTGTGATTCAGATTATGAGTGATGCCAGAGGTGGGTGAACTCAGGGGTAAGTAAATTATTTCTTGGAAGTCTGTGGATAGAGGAGATGTGATTTTCTTGGATGTAGTTCAGATTTCCTTGCTGGAAGAAAAGCTTTTTCTCTGCTCCCTGGCCTCCTCCTTGGTCTGAATTCCATGTTGAGGAGACTTAATCTTCTTCAGGAACTGTCTTTTTTAATACTTGTTTGTGTTCAAATCAATACTGAGGCTTGTGTTTATGTGCCTTTCCTTCTTATGGCAAACTAGCAAGTGTCCATATGAAGATGTAAATGTTGAAGGATGCTGCTGTTACTCATTAAAATGACATTCTAGACTGAAAGGGCACAGTGACGGGGTGGCAGTTTCACAGCATTACAGCTCACCAAAACACCCAACTACAGCCAGTTTCTGTTTCTCTGACTCTGTAAGCCCTCCTGATGTTCATTTTTTGTAATGCCGTACTTTATGTGTTTAAAAGGTCTGGAATTCAAGGCAAGTGGTTCTCAGTATAACTTGGGGCATATGCCCTAAGAGACACAGGGCAAGAATCTAAATCTATGAGGAGTCTGCAAGTAGAACTGAATTCTTTACAGTTAATTGATTCATGGGTTTTTTTTAAGGGCTGAACAGTAAGTCACAGTGGCATTAGCTTACTTGGTCTGATTTAAATATCTTCTTTGTGTATAATATTCAATTAGGATTTAGCCTATAAAGTTCAATTTTGTCCTGTTTTCGGGAAAAAAACAGGAATTTAGAAAGCATTTAAAATTCCAAAGAAATAACTTCACCGCTTGAAAGGATCTTTCAAAAGATGGGGTTGAGAAGAGTCAGAAAAGGCAAAGATTATGACTAACTCTGGCTTTTTCAGTGAAAGGTTTTTTGCTTACATTTCTGACACTGCAGCCTTTTTTCAGCTTTTTTTTTTTGCAAATGTTCTGAAGAGTGTATGCTGAAGGTGTTACTTTGGCAAAGTTAAATGCCTCCAAATTTCTTTTACATCCATAAATTACATTTGTAAATGATTTATACTATTTCAACAGTTATGTAAAACATACAGTACAATATTTATTACACCGGATGTCATAAAATTATGTTCAAATAATTACAAACCAGATATAGCCAAGACTGTTAAAGAATGAGAATAATTCTAAGAAAACAGAATTCCTGGTAAGATGATAATGTAGCCATTGACTGAATACCAATGTTATTGACACAAAGATCTTTGACTGAACTTTGTCGGAGTTCATGCAAAGAGGAGGGCAAGTTTAAATTGGATTTAGAAATAACTAAACGAAGGTAACAAAGTACCATTAATCAGACCATTAGGGGGTCTAGACTGAGAGAACAGCAGGACTGTGGATTTGAAGACAAATTATCCAAAAATAATACATAATCTAAATTATCAATGGGCCAAGTTTAGTTTATACTGTGATCCCGTTACATAGCAAAAGTTAACTAAAACTGAAGTGTGTCTGCTGTGAAGGGGCATGTGCTCCAACTTGTTTGAAATAACAAAAGTCCCAACTGACTTGTTACATAAAACATATTTTCAGACTCCAAGGACCAACAGGCTAGGACAAACGTCATTGTTTAAATTTAAAGAACTCTGAGTGTGTTTCTGAGTCAGTGTTATGATGTCTGATAAATATATATACTGGTAAGTTGTAGAAGTAGGAGAAAATATTTATCTTTTAAGTCACATAAATGTGTTTTGGTTGGCTCGTGATGACATAACTCCTCCCTTCTTTATGGTGGCTTTATGGGGATTGGAAGAAGGTTTTATGTAATGGCTACTATACTCACCATTATTTCTGGGAATTCTGTGGCACTGCTACTGGACTTCTGTTACCTGAAACAAGTCTGTGTTCGTATTTGGGAGGAAAATGGGACCAGACAATGCCAATCCGTCCACCACTTTAGGCTACCCCCTAAACCTTCCATTCTCTGCTGCTCTTTCAAGTGTTTATTGGCTCCTTTCCTTTACTCTTCCTTTCTCTTTTTCAAATCTGTTCCAGGAAATATATCTCAGTTTCATCCATCTGTTGTCACATAAATTTTGGTGTTTACTCGTAATTTTGACTACTGAACATTCTGCAGTTTGCAAGTTCAACCTCCAACTCAGATTCTTCAGTAGTAAGGATGTGAAGTGTGTCAGTAAAGCAGGAACATAAGTGGCACATATGTACACTAAAACTCTAATTTGAAAGTCAAACAGAACCACACAATTATGATCTGGCACAGCAAAGAGAAGCAAATTGTTTAATTACACATTCCATGTTGTGGTAGCCCACATGGATTCACTCACATTCATAAACATTCCCTTCCTGTATTCAGTTATTGAACCACCTTACAATTTGGCTCTTGTTGTCTGGAGTATTCTTTTTGTACAGTTTACATAGAAAAAGAAACTTGTATCTGCACTGATGGGCTGCTATGGTATTACTGATAATTATTGTAGAACAATGGTTTAACAGTGCACCAGGGCTGCATCTGTGAGTGGCTCTGAATTTCTACTCCATCTGGCAAACTGCCTTGAAATATCTATTATTTATAAATATTTTCGGCCCACTGGTCATCAAACCTACCTCTGGTCCACCACCTGCACTACAAAAAAAATGTTTCTGTGGATGTCAATCCATTCATCTCCTTTAGTGCAAGGAAGGTGCTCTATACAGATTTGCATAATGGCACCTTTACACCCCTTTAAATCCTTCTTCTGTTATATCAAAGAAATTTGGCAATTTTCATCATTAATGCATTGCGTTGTGCTTTCTTCATTTATTTCTTTGTTACACTCCTCTATCGCTATAATGTACGCTGGAAATTCTTCAGGATGGTAGATAGTAATGGAGGTGTCTCAGACACTCCTGGGTCAGGACTCTTCTCAAATGGCACTTACCATTCTTTCTTTGAAATTAGACCAAGTATAAAAGCCTATGCAAAATTAATTTTATACGTAGGGATTGCTTTTTTGATTTTTGGTGGGGGTTTGAGGATTTTTCTTCTAGGTGTTCTGTAATTTTTGGTGAATTTTTTTTTTTTACAGTAATAACCATTTGATTGTGACTAATGAAATAAACTGTTTTAGACCTCACACTGCTGTGTGTCATATTAAAACCCAACAACATCCAGACAGCAAAGAACGTATCCAATTCCTCAGGAGCCATAGCACAATGGATTGCTAGAATCTTTTCATGAATTTGGCTCTACTGTAATTGTGTAAGCTGCACATATAAACTTGATAGCCAGTAATGACAGAATGTTTGACTGGTATTAAAAATTCGCTAAGGTTTGCCAGTAATGAGATCTGAATGTCTGTGGCTGTTTCATAGGCTGCACCAGGTGAGCTTCACTGAAATTGCAGATTTTCTGTGTGTTTCCATGTTGGTTTTTTTTTTAAACGGGGTCTGTGTTTCAGATAATTTCATTGCAAACAAACAGAAATCTAACAATAAGTAAACTGAGTGCAGGTGGGGTTATACAACAAAGTTCCTATGCTGGAACTACTGCCATGTCCAGAAATTCCTCAGAAGGAAATGTTTTGGTGAAGTATTTAAAGGATAAATCTTCTGAAGTTTTTTCATGTATCCTGGCTGGAAACTATATGTCCTACAAGGATTTTCATGGATAAGTGATAACAGGGGAAAATAATGGAGAATTCCAGATATGGAAACTGGAAGAAGGTACACTCAGAGAAAGCTACTACCAGTTGCAAAACTGTATGTAAGTTTATCTCACTAGCATATTGATAGCAGCAGATACTTACCTTAACAATGTATTACTTCAAACTTAAAAAAAAATCAACCGTACTGATAGCTGTGAGCAGGAGTTCCTAGGAAGGATGTACATATTCCCTCCAGCAAACTAGAAATTACAATATTAATATAATTTATAAATCTGTTAACTGTCTCTCTCTCAATGCATCTTTAGATAAATATAAAAAAAATAATGTAGCTACACTACATAGAAATGTAGGAAGGAGGTCCCCTGATGATGCTCTCAAACCTGTTCTTGCAAAGCTCAGTGATAACAAGTAAATATGCGATGCCTTGGCTACATGAAATGTGAGGTACCAAGGCTACCTGAAAAAGTAACAAGAAATCTGTAGCTGCAAACTAAGCCCATTATTTTATTTCTTCCCTCTCTGACATGCACCTTTTTATAACAGAAGATGTAAACATCTGTAGGCTGTTTTCATGGTTGTAGCAGTCATCTTTCCTGGATGAAGTAAGTCTCTCAACCTTCTTATGCAGTTTTTAAAAACCTTCTCATTTCTTTCTCCTGTTGTTCTTCTCTGGACCCTTTCAAGTATGATCAAGTTCATTTCAAAGACATGATTTTAGCTTAAACCAGCATGTACTTGAACAGATTTTATTCCTGTATTATTTACTGCTGTATCTATAAAGACTGATGTGCCTAACATCAGAGTTATTTGTTTCAGCAGAGTTATCAGTGCCCAAAGTAAGCATGTACACAGAGCTTCATCAGAATACAGCCTCAAAACTCTAAGTGAAGACAAAAGCTAATAATTTTGATGCTTACTGGATTTACTTTTCCAGCAGTTTATTCACAGTTCTGTTCTAGAAATGTAGATCTTCATGGAAACATTCCTCTGTCATCAAGTTTTATCTGTCTGATTCACTTAAAAACCAAGACAGTCTCTTCCACATCATTCTTGAAACTAATCAACATTTTACAGATTATCACTAACACCTTTGGAATTATACAGAAATACACATGAAAATGACACAAATACTTTTTAAACTGTGCAGACTTCTACAAAAGTTGACACAAGCTGCTATGGATTACATCATGTCCAAAAGACAGATCATTCTGCAATATAAAAAACATCCCTGAATATTGTGATTTACAGGAATTTTTGTAACATTACTGTGTAAGACCAGTGCTACTTATATGTGGAAGCACAAAAGTTTTTCATATATGTTACATACAAGTTACAGGATAATGAACAGTTCTAAGAGAACGTCTTGCAGAAAATACCCTGTTTTCTAACAGAGGGTAATGAATTAATGCCACAGGAAAAAATAGGCCTAATCCCGCCTTTTTAAAGTAGGCAAAAGATGGGGTGAGCCTTTCACCAAACTAATGGGTGAAAGAGGCAAAAACTGAACTTTGGCCACATGTATAATGGGTAAATTTATCTGATTTGAATTATACAAAATAATAGGTTCGTTCTATTCAAGTCTCATCCCAGACCCACCCCCCTTTTCCAGCCCTAGGGGAGGGAGCGTTAAATAATGGTCTGTGTAAACTGATGCTCATGCAGTAAGAGTTTGGAGAAGTGCTGCTTGTACAAGTTAAAGCAGGCACTGAAGAAAGAGCAACCAAATAAAAAGCAGCTGCAGGAGCAAAGTGGACCCTTCTGAAATTAAAAGACATGTCTTTCTTCACCAGAGTATTGACGATGAGATGCAAGCAGACACTTGAATGTGAGAGGACTTACTTCTACCAGGCGCTTTTGGCCAGCAGCAGGTTTGCCGGGCTGCCCCGGCTGTGCAGCAGCCAGTCGCTGGAGGTGCGGGGCAGCCCGCGGGCAGCGAACAAAGGCGAGGGGCGCGGAGCGGAGCTGCTGGAGCCCCCCCCGCGCCGCCTGGGCAGGGTGAAGAGCCTGCACGAAATGCCCGGACCCAACACCCTCTACAACCTCTACGAGTTCTTCTGGAAGGACGGCTTCGGCCGCATTCACGAAATCCAGGTACAGCTCCCTCGGCTACTCAATGCTTTAATCACGCCGGGGTTACCTAAACCTTTCCTTTCCTCCCCGCGTAAGGCGCTGGTGAATCGCCGGGTTAGCAGCACCGCAGCTGGGCATCGCCGCGCCGCCTTCCCGCTGGGGCGAGCCGGGGCTCAGGGGATCCCACTGGAATTCCCGCAGCACCGGAGGCTCCTGCAGTTTTGTCTCGCAGGGGATCCCGCGATCCCGGCTCCCCATGCCTGCGAGCGCTCCCCGCGCATCTTTGTGCGCGCTTTGAAGCGCAGGGGAGGCGCCTCAGGCTGAGAGAAGGAAAAAAAAAAATTTTTTTTTTTTAACTGGGCTGTTCCACGAGCCTGCAGAGGGCTTATTTTTGGCGGGCAGGGCTGGGAAGCGTGGGCTTCCCCGAGATCCTGGAGCGCAGCACCCACCCGTGCGGTGAGGCTGTGCCCGCACCCGGGGCCGCCGCAGCCCCA
>JAHLSL010000067.1:6220638-6251070 GCA_025920805.1 Petroica traversi
GGGAGGAGGGAGGCCGGGCCGGGATGAGAGCGGCTCCTGTCACCTGGCGTGCGGCGGTGCTGGAGCGGGGGGAGCCGGTCAGGCGAACTGAGCCCGGGTGGGGCTGGAGAAGCGGTCTGGGCAGCTCCGCTGCTGGGCTGTCCCGGCGTCCAGCCCCGGCCGCACCTGGAGGTGTGAGGGTGCGTGAGGCGCGGGGCCCCTGCGGAAGCTGCGTGCTGGGATCCTCCTCTTCAGCGCCTCGGGGATGCTGGCATGGGCAGCGCTCTTACTGTAAGGCTGTCGCTATCCAGAGAGGAATTCTTTCGGATGCGTGGCCAAACATGTGGGTTTCATTCCTAAAAAGTCACAGTGCATCTCCTGGGGCCCTTTTCCCGTGCAGTCCAAGCGATTCTAAAGGAAGCACTTGTGCGTAAGGGAGTGAAGCTGTGTGTTTCCCCCTTTCCAGCTGTGGGTCCATAATGCTTTCCACAGTACAGATCTCGCTGGGAATACCTCAAATGGGGCATTTATTATTTTGCTTTTCTTAGAAACCTTTCCCAAGGAAAAAATTAACAGTCAGCCCCAAGAGAAAATTACTGAAATTTCAGGAAGAAAGAAGAGAGAGAAAGGGAAATAAAAATAGAAAGGAGAAACTAAAGAAAACAACTTTAAATGGCTTGAGAATCAAAACTCTAAAGTTAAGATTTATAAGGGGCATAGAAACACCAGAAAGAGGCAGAAGACAGAAAAAAAAAAAAAAGATTCCTATAAGTTGCTTAGTTTTGTCCAACTTTCTTATATTTATCATTTAGATTTTTAAGAAGAAATTTTAGGGTGTATGCTGTGTTCCATGGCAGCCAAACTAGATTGCTAGTTATTAATTGCTCAGCTTGACTGCTTGCTAACAAAGACACTTGCAGATGAAACTTGAAGACAATGAAAGCTTTTTGTTTCATTCTGTTTCTTTTTTCCTCTAACGTTGTGGTGGTGTACAGAATTTGAGAGGTACTAATCGTTTCATAACACTAAAATAGATGCTACCATTTGTTTCAAGTTCTTTCACTGTCAAAACAGTGAACATTATTCAAAATATTAAAAAGAATAGAAGACATCCTAGATAGTACATGCTTTTCACTACCACTAGCTGATACAACTTTTTCTTCTTTGGTGAATATTATTCCTAGAAAGGAAAGTGTGGGGAAGGATACGGAGAAGTTGCAATGTAAGACTACTTTTTATTCTGCTTAGAGTCTCAAGAATCACAGGGTGCCCTGTTTGCCTACCTGTAGAATGCAAGTAGGCATTAACTGGATTAATAACAGTCTGTTAAATTTAACAATACAGTGAACACCAGGAATGAATTAATCCCAAACCCTTTGGTAACCAGCACAGCTACTTAAACCATGTCCTTTGGTGCACACAAATATTTGTGTGCTATATGCAGAAGGGGTGGGGAAGCCGAGCGCTTTTTCACAAAGGAGGTTCTGTTCTCAGTAACATGATTCCAGTTAGTTCTGGCCAAAGTAGTAATGCCTACAGCAATTATGATAAAGGGAAAGTATTTTTAATTTGATGGGGTTTTGTCTCATCAGTGCTATGCAGGGATAATGAAAAGAAAGGTGAGGAGGGAGGGATTTGGATGCTAGCAGTTTGAATTTATGGCGTGTGAAAGAATGACTGGTGTGAGCGCAGTATGTGAGGCAGTGGAACATTTTCAAGGTTTGGAACAAGGGAAAGAAAAACCCGTGTTGTTATGGAAAATGTGGAAAAATAAATCCTGAGCATTTTTTTATACATAAAGGTGATAGAATGATGTTCTGTCTACTGAAAGAAAGAGATGTCCAAATATTTTGTCCCTGTCCATTACTGGTTTAGAACTAGTATTTAATTTATTTGATTGGATAGCTTGTCACTTGATTTATTTTCTGTTGAAGTTTGTTGTCCCATGTAAACCTCACCATCAGTGAAAAAAACAAACTGCTCCATAAATAGCAACATTTGTTGAACCTGTTTTTCTGTGACTCGTGGCCTGGTGTTCCCCTCACTCCACTGATTTTACTTGCCACATTCCTTTCTCAACTCATGCTTTCCTTTAAAGACACATACTCTCAAAGTTGTTATCTCCAAGTTCAGTATCCCTAAAACATCTCTAAGGCAAGAGATACTTTGAGTTTTGGGAATGCTTATTTGTCCATCCTCTGCCTGTGGTGTTGGTTAGGAGCAAACCAAGCAGAAATGACAACTGAGTTCCTGCTGTAGCATTGCCCTCATCAGGATGACTAATACATGTGTCCCATAAGAATCCAGATGCTCATTTTTGAAAATGGTAAGAATATCGTTGTGGGAAACCTTTAGAACTTAGACTGAAGTTGGCCATTGTGTTCCAAAAGTAGTTAAGAGGTGACTGGCAGAGACCACAATTGCACAACTCATGTTTTATTTGGAAACTAGACAAAAAGAATTACATTTTTTATGTGCACTTGGTATCATATTCTGAAGAGTGATTCATGTGTCTTAAACTTATTGTTGGCAATAAAACAACTCATCTCTGTAACTAAGGTTGAATAAAATATATTTCACATAAGTTAATCTTGGGTCAATACTAGACTTTCACAAGTGTAGTTGGTGTCAACCATCTTTGGTTTATAATCAGCAGAACTCTGTGTGCAGATGTCTTTGTATTAGAATGTAAGAATGAGTCAAATTTAAACTTTGGTCAGTTTAACATAATATTTTAACAAGAAATAAAGGCTTTAAAATTGATTTTTAAAGTCTTAATATCATCTTTTTAATAACTGCTTCGCAGTTTGGTGGGGTTTTTTCCCCCTTTGAAATGGGTATGTACCTCAACTCCAAGTGAATTTATCAGAGTTGAGAGTTTCACTTCATTACCGTGTCAGAATGAAATTTATTTGTAATAATCAGTAAGATTTCATGGGACAGTGACAGTGCAATCTTACTGGAAAACTTTTTTGGTTGGTTTTGTTTGTTTGTTTTAAAATACATACACAGTTTAACGTTTTCCAAACCTCTTTATTAATTTTCAATCCTCTTGTTTGCCTGCAGCTTGAATCACATGATTTGTGGATCAACCACTCCATAAACCTCACCGCAAGAATAAGACCCCACCTTTTCCTTTCTTTTGCAGAATTAGCATAGGTCTCTCTCAAGTTCACTCCTGACAAATCTGTTCCAAAATGCAGTTTTTCACTAGGCTGTTGTGCTGTCATTGTTCTTGGTTAGGTGAGAGAAACTTATACATAGCTTTTTTGTAAGCAATTAAATGGTAAAGTAAGTAGTTATTTACAAAGATATTAAATTGTATTTTTGTATTGTACCATTAATTTAGCCCTATATGCTTCCATATTTTTCATTTTTGCAGACATTCTTTCTAACCTGTTTGATCTGAAAGGATGTATTTTTAAGTGCACCAGGTCCTTTCATCTTCTCAGTGTTTGGTTTCACTCACACTCTGTGCCTTAGAGCTTTGGGTCTTTTCAGTCAGAGGTCCTGAACGGTGTGACCTCTCTGTTTTCCTTGTGAATATTTCACAGTAATGCTTAGATGCTGCTCCTGACATTTCAAACTGTTCCTTGACTGGAAGGCTGGGGATCAAATTCTAGATGTGTGAGATTGCATATGACAAATTGTCAGTTTCCTTTTGTGATAGTTTTCCTTAGTAATACTTGACTTCTGTTTCTCTTTGTTGGTGATGCTGTAGCAAAAACACACTCAGGAATATGGGAAGATCTTCAAGTCTCACTTTGGTCCCCAGTTTGTTGTATCCATTGCAGATCGAGACATGGTTGCTCAAGTCCTCCGAGCAGAAGGCAGAGCACCACAAAGAGCCAACATGGAATCCTGGCAGGAGTACAGAGACTTACGGGGGAGAGCCACGGGGCTCATTTCTGCGTAAGTGCTGTTACTGCTTCACTTGCCTTGTTTTCTTGTGTAAGTTTAGTGATTTTCTGAAGGACTGTACAGGTCATCTCTTAATCAGGCTTTTCTGTGTGGGGCAATTGATGTCTAGTGGGGGGAAGGGAGTAGTTACTTGTGGTGGATGCTGTGAATTTGTCTGTTCTGCTGTGAAGTTTCAAAGGGATGGTAATGATGTGTAGTTGAACGTGCAGTGAGCTACTTTGCATGAAGACATCCTTTGTAAATGTGCATCAACTGGAGCTGTCTGAGATGACTCACTTACCTGCAAGCAGTTTTACAGAACAGAGCTTACTAGCTTTGGCACTGCACATCATGAATATGGGTTTATTCATCAGTTCTAGACTCTTCCATCTGGTTGCTAGTGTGCTGTATGGAATTGTTTGCTCAGATTGGTTTTAGCTTTATTGTTCACCAAAGTGCCCCCCTCAGTAGACTAATGTAGAGAATGGTCAATTCCCACTGTAGTGCATCCCCACACAGATATTTTTGAATCTGGCTGATTCCAGAGGATTTTCTGTCTGTACAGCTTGCATAACCTGGCAGCGCCTGTGGGTGTGGTTAATTGCCACTGGGAACTACTCACAGTCCCCACTGACATAGGATGTTTATTTAGAGGGAAATTAATTTCCTGAGTCATGGACAGTCTGTTTTTCATGGTAGCAAAAGGCTTTATGTATTGCACTGCAGACTCGAATCTTAAGCTACAGTTGAGACTCAAACTAACAGTTCCTTGATACTTGGTGAAAAGAGATCTTAAATCAGGAGACTCAGGAAATATCTGTTAAAGACATCAAATTCTTCTGTTGGCCAGTAAGTTTCTGTGCCTTGCAAAGGCATTGCTCCAGGTAAAAAAAGTAATGGGAAATATAACAATTTAAAATAAACACATAAAAGATTTGCCCATTTTCAGAAGGAATTTAAAGGTGTCGATACCCTGGAACCACTGTTTCCAAATAGTCTGTGTTCACATGGAGCATGCGATACTACAATTCAGATTTTTGGTCTTCAGCACAAAGGTTTCCATGCATAGCTCAGCTAAAGCATAATCTGTAGCTGCAAGTTGTTTCTCTACAGGTAGGACTGCTGCCTTATGACCTTGTAGGTTTAGAATTGGGGTAGCTGAAAGTGATGTATCAGTAATGGAATTTATGGTATCAGCTCAAGTTGTTGATTTGTCCGATCTGAATGTAATACCTTTATTTGGTAATTAAGTACTGGTTCTGTGTGAAAGCAGTTTTGCAGACTACCCATTGAAATATTTATTTATAGTAACTTTAATAGATATTTTACTAATTTGTTGCATTAGCTACTACTAACAGACTAACATAAGGACACTTGTGAAATTCAGAACACTGGGTGGTCAAGTTCTGTCACTCAACCCAGAGATGGACTTACCTTAGCATGCATGTTGCAACACTGAAATTTAATGAGGACATGCAATAAATACAGAATAAAATTGTAGGAACATAATACAAAATATACATTATCATCATTTTCATTTTACCATTTGCTTTCATTTGACATGAAAAATTGCAGTGAGTTTGGTTGCATAGCTCTTACCCAGCTGATGATTGTTAAGGAAAACTATGTATTGACATTATTAATAATTTCTTCTAGGGAGGGGGAGCAGTGGCTAAAAATGAGAAGTGTACTGAGACAAAAAATTCTGAAACCCAAAGATGTGGCTGTTTACTCTGAAGGAGTCAATGAAGTTATCACAGACTTAATTAAAAGAATCCACACCCTCAGAAGTCAAGAGGAGGATGGGGAAACAGTGACCAATGTTAACAACCTTTTCTTCAAGTATTCAATGGAAGGTAAGCCCAGGCTGTACAGAAAATGGATGTAAAGCGGTGTGGTTGTGGTCAAGGATTTCTGTAAAATGAGTGCCCCATTGTGATTAATCTGAAAAGGGAAGTTTGATATTCTGCATTTAGGTGTTTTTCTAGTTAGTGCAGTGGGTGTCAGTAGAATTCCCTTGCAGAGTCCAACGACTGGATACCTTGTATTAAGGAACAATTCCCATGGAAATGCTGGTGGATAGGTAAAACATTCAGTCAAAATCTTGAACAGTCTCAGTGCTCTGTATTTCTGTATTAATTTCTGAAGAATTAAGGTGCTGACCTTCTAACAGGTGACTGCTAAGACACATTTATTTCACAATATACCAGCCAAATTCCAACGGGGAATCTCTATGTGATGTATCTAAATTCAGTTCATAGTTTAATGTGGGAAAAGATACTGCTTTTCCCTGCCTACACATGCCAAGTGTGGGATTGTTATGCTTACCTTAAGATCATCTGGCACTGGCTACCATTAGTGAGGGAATGCTGAATGGAACTCTGGCCTGAGCCTGTATGGCATGTCCTGTATTCTTACAGAAATCTCGTGGTGATACATATTTAATGTATTTTTAACAGACTGTATACAACCCCATCTTGTTATATGTAATGCCTTTTAAAAACATTGGTACTTTTTGCTGATAGGCAGCTGAGTAATTTGGGATTTGAAGAATTTCCAAATTGCCCACTTATGAAGATGTTGTATCAAATTGCTGGCTGCCTGCTTGGTCTGTTTCACATTAATAGTGTCTAAAAATGGCATTTAACTACCAGTTTATGGAATTTCAAATTGAGCTTACAGATTCACTATAACTGATGGGTTCGTTTAAATTCTTTGCATTCTTTTAGTTGTTCATTTATAACTTGTGCCTGGCACACACTTGTTTTCCATATGACTTTCTGTTTATTTAAGTTACACTGTGACTGTTCAGGGAACCTTACAATATGTAAGGTTTCTTTGAAAGGACCATGTAAGCAGCAAGAAGACATATAAGAACTAGCAGTTTCTGAAAGAGGCACAAAAGAAAGAAAAGGTGCAGAAAAATATCTCCCCAGGGAGGAACTTAAGAAGGGAAGAGTGAGTTGAAAATAACCAAATTTTAAAAATATTTTTGTAAGTAAAGATAATTTCTAGTGGGGGCGCCTGCAGTACTGCAGAGAAACATCTGTGAAAATTACAGCAAGGCAGAACAAGAGATAATCAACATTGTCACTTGCAACAGTGTCACACTTGCTGTTTGTCCGGGCTGGTGGAGCATGGTGTGTGCAGTAAAAGCACTGTCTGGAGTGCAAGCTTTTTATCCATTTATATAGACTCAGTATTCATTTGCTACCAGCCAGTGACAGACACAGCTACTGGTAGAAACTCCTGCCTTGTCACCAGTTTTCAGAAATATGAAACCTTTGGACCTGTGTGTCCCTGTGTGTTCAGAGGCCAACTGGGCAGGCTCGGGATTTGTAATGCAGTGCAAAACAGTGAACAGGCTGGAGGCTGCTCTGCGTCTGGTGGAATTCCTGGCTGTCTTCTCATGCTGAGCATTATTCACATAGCAACTACTGTCTTGCTACAGTGTTTAGCTGGGCTATTTTACTGTGTTTTGAATTTCTGTTTCATCTGTTCTTCAACTGAAGTGATAATAATAAACATTTCTGGTAAGGTACTATTTAATGTTAGTTTAAGTCCTTAAATTATTAATATGTATCGATGCATGTGTATAGACAACTGTATAATTTTTTATGTGCAGGTGTGGCGACTATTCTGTACGAATGCCGGTTGGGCTGCCTGGAAAACAACGTGCCACAGCAGACTGTTGAATATATTGAGGCTCTGGAATTGATGTTTAGCATGTTTAAGACCACTATGTATGCAGGTGCTATTCCCAAATGGCTTCGTCCACTTATTCCAAAACCATGGAGAGAGTTCTGCAGATCCTGGGATGGACTCTTCAAATTTAGTAAGATTTAGTAGTAGAAAAGTTCAGCTGTATTTCTGCAGGTTCTGTGTGTGTTTGAACGGGACAAGCTGCATTTCTCTTCTAAAATTGTAAGAAGACATTGTGGCAGAAGTAAGTTTCATATTAAATGCAGACTGGGCAGGGCAACTGTTATAAAAAATACTCTACTGAAAACAAACTTTCCCAGTACATTTCAAAATTCCCTACTTTATACTGCTCTGTCTTTATTTATCTTCATCTGTTTCCACACCCACTTGTCACTCCGGGTCCAAATTCTTTGCCAAGGTTTTATCTTAAGCCACTTCAATTTTGATGAGGGTGGCTTTGTTGACTTCAACAAAATTTTAATTAAGCATTCTAGCAAATAATCACCACTAAAACTGACCAGAAAATTAATAAACTAGGCTCTGGCAATTAATTAAACACTTTCTAAAGTTTATGCATATATATATATACACACAAGTGTATAAGTTGACATTGAAGTACACTGATGTACTTCAATATGGGTTTTTTGGTAAATAAAACATTCCAGGCTACTTTATGAATCAGTTTTCATGTAAGTAGGAAGAAGGAGTTGTCTTTGCAATTTGTTTTTAATGATCTTGAGTGTTACAAACACTTAAACCCTTTTCCTCTCTCAAATATTAGAAAGCTGCTTGCATTTTCTTTTTTTTTGTAACCTCATTCTGTGAGCCATAAACTTTCTGAGGCGTTTTCCTCTTCTTAAACCTCTTGTTTGACCAAAGATGCTGTTTGCAGTCACTAAAGTATACATGGAACTGTGGGTGAAATTGCTCAGCATGCCATTCACTAAAGTTTTTCAACTTTAGTTATTACTTGATTCTCCTCATCTTTGTCTTCAGAGTAATTAAGTTCTGTGGCTTTCACCTTCTGGTTGCTGCGAGCATCTTGTAGCAGCCTCTTTGTGCTGGGTTGCAGCATTCTCTGCAGAGTTCACCACTTCTTGCAGGGTCATCAGGAGACAGCCAGGTGGGCCTAAAAACTTGGCCTCAAGCTTCCCCCAAGGAAGGGAACTGAAGTCTCTTGTGTCCTTTCTTTGTGCTCAGCATTCTCATGCTGTGAGCTACCAAGGTTCCTGCCAGCTCAGTCTTTCCTTGATATGAGTACCCAAGGATGTCCACCACCACTCCAGGATCTTTTCCTTAAGAAAAGAGAATTTTTTTTTCCTGGGTTAAACAGTGTAGCAGAAGTGAGAAATGTGATTACTGAATGGAACCAGCAGAAAAAAAATATGGAGGCTTAACAGTTGTTTTGAATCCCAAAGGTCAAATCCATGTTGACAACAAATTGAAGGCTATTCAGTCTCAGCTGGACCAAGGACAAGCAGTGAATGGTGGGCTACTTACACACCTCCTAGTGAGTGAGGAACTCACTTTGGAAGAGATCTATGCCAACATGACTGAAATGCTTCTGGCAGGAGTGGATACAGTAAGCTTGTTACCATTTCTCTTGTTTTTGTAAACCAGTATGACTGGCAGCTCTCTCAGGTGGGTTATATTGTTTATAAGGATTTAATTTTAACACATTTAAGCCATGACACCTTTAAAGTGATAAAATATATTTCCTGCACTTTGCAATCTCTCTGCTGGAATGAAATCAGTGTTCTGATCTTGCTGTGGTTTACAGGAACCCATCATTTGGGAGTCTGTTCCACAGTTTATTAAACAGAAAAAAATAGCAATTGTCTTTACATTCAGCTTGTATTTTTACACATTTTCTTTTACTAGTTTGCTTATCAGGCTGGTGTTTGTGCTACTTTAGGTAGACCAAAATAGAAAGGTTAGCTGAAAGTTAGTGTGAAAAAATTGATCAATAAACTCATATGTAGAATTTGGTAAAGGATTTTCATGTATGGCTGTAGTGGGTAGAAAAGTTTAAAATAAGTAAAAAAGTAAAATGGTCTTAAAGAAAAGAAAAACTCTCTGGATAACTGAATTCAGATTTTTTTGGTTTAAGAAAGTTTGTAAGGTTTCTAAAGAAAACAAAAAAACCCCAACAGCAATCACTTTTGAATTCCGAAATAAGGAGCATATGTAAAACTTCTTTATGTGCTGAATAATACTCCATTGGTTAAATATCCCAAGGGCTTATGAGTTTGCAGAGCTTTTTGATCTTTGGTTCTTAAGTAAAACACAGTTATTCATTCCATTCATTTTCTAATCTTTCAGACCATTAATTTTCCATTTTTAGTGTGTGACAGTTTTCATTAAAATGAAATGACAGTGTTCTAGTTCATGCCAACAAGAATTTCCCTTTCTATTTGACTCAGCTTTCTCAGCTGGCAACAGTCTTTTCCTGAGAAGATGATACTTCTGACTTCCTCATTTTCAAGTACAAAACAAAAATTGAGGGAATCTTCTTTTCTCTACTGTTTTCAATTCAGATCTCATTTTTCATAGAAACTGAAAGAGGTTTAGAAGATTATAAAAACTTTCAAGAGAATTGTGAGGCAGTTGTTAGCTACAAAGCATTTTGTCTGTTGCTGGAACAGTCCTCATTTTTAAGAAGTTATGGAGGAACTTGGAAGCTGGGAAGGAACATTCTTTATATCAGGGAAGTTCTGTACACAGCTGGCACAACTGCCATCTCCTCTGAGTGGAACAGAACTGGGATGCATTATAGAAGGCACAGCCATTCAATATTGCAAAAAAAAACCCCAGAAAAGCTTATGAGAATGGTACTTCTAGCATCATATCCCAGCTTGAGGACAAGACATAAAAAGGCACCATCATGATGAATTTGCATTCTAAATTGATCTTAAATATAAGACCAAAATAAGACATTTCCACAAGCTGATTTTTTTTCCTGCTGTGGTAAAATAAAGATTAGATGATGGGTTTCTTTAGATCCTCTTGTGCTCAGAGTTGAACTGTCTTGTGTTCTGATTCTTCTTCACACAAAATATTTTTAAATGATAGTGGTGTAGCATTGCTTACTAAAGGATAAAGTATAATCTTAGCAGTGATTATATAAATTCTGTTGTGTGGATGCTGTGAATAGACCACCATATGCTTAAAAGGGGTTGGAAACGTTCTGAGTAGTATTTTCTTATCTTGTTTCCTGTGAAGTGTTTTTGTTGGCAGGAAAGGTGAAATGCATATTAAAAACTAACAGCTAACTTAATCCATTGCTGTTTAGAGTGTTTATGTTTCAATATTGTTTATATAGTTGGGTTTGAATTTGGTTTGTTTGTTGCTTTTTATATTTCACTGTGAAAATATCAACAGGGATTGTTTTGATATGCCGTGCACATTTAGATGGAAAAGGGAGGAAGGAGGGAATGGAGAAGTCTGGCAACCTCCCACTGAATCCAGATGTGAATCATTGCCAGACTGTTTCATAACTTTAAACATATAAAACACATAGTTGAAAGCTGATTGTTTTTCTTGGCTTGAAACTATTTTTAATAATTATTTTTAATAATGTTGGGCTTGATGATTGTGGTTTCTTCCTTAGACTTCTTTTACTTTGTCCTGGGCAATATACTTGTTGGCCAAGCACCCAGAGGTGCAGCAACGTGTCTATGAGGAAATAGTCAATAGGCTGAGGAAAGATCAAGTTCCAGTTGCTCGTGATGTCCCAAAATTGCCTTTGATTAGAGCTGTCCTGAAAGAAACCTTGAGGTAAGTAGCAGACAACTAAAATACTTAATTTCATGTTATTCTAATGGATTTTGAGTCCATTTTAGCATTAGTATTTAATTGTTGCTACTGCTATTTGCTGCTTCTACTTTGATTTATTGTAGCAGTATTGTGTCCAAGGATATTCAAACAATGAATGCAATAGATTATATAATGTTTAATGTTTCTAAATATGATATCACATATGTAGGACATGTCTGTTAAGGTAAGGAATTGAAAGCTTGATTTTTCTCTTTAGTCTGTATGGTTAAATGTAACAACCTCCTTCCCCACACTGGTACTTTGCAGTGCCACTTCAATAATTCTAAGCTTCTTGATTTAAATTAAAGGCATGTGACACTCTTTCTTTATATGTTTATACTAAATGTTCATCATGAGGGAAGTAAGAGGATTTTAGAGAAGGTATCAATAAGGCTTTTTCAGCTTTAGCAGTAGTGCTACAATATCTCCAGCTTGACCACCTAACCTCATGCTTGTACATGTATAAAGTGAATAAATGCATAGATCAAATAGCTCAAACTTCAGTTACTAATAAGTAACTTTTCTCAGATGATGGTCATATTCTCCCAGATGATTCAAGGTTTTTGAAGCTCCGGAGTGTTCTGTACTCCTGAAAAATATTTTTGGTGTGAATGAACATGGCATTCATGCTGCATATTTGTGAATGCAAATTGGAATCTATACATTTTTTAATTGTATTAGTTATTACTGTTGAACTTCACATAAATATTTCTTTCTAGGTTATATCCAGTATTGCCAGGAAATGGAAGAGTGACCCAAAAAGACTTGATCATTGGAGGATACTTGATACCTAAAGGGGTAGGCTCTGTTGCAGTCCTCTGCAGAGAACAGTTTAATTTTTGCAAATGAAATATGATCTCCTACAATATATATATACTTCATTGATTTTAAAAGATTTCACCATTAAGAGGAAGGTATTTCAGTAATATCCATTTATATGCCACAATGGATTTTATGATTGACTTGTTGCTGTTGTTTTCATATTTTTTATTTGGCTCCTCACCTGCAAATGAAATTTATCATCATGACTTGTTCTTAATATTCTTGAGGGTGGAGTTTGTCTCTGTGTAATGGTACAATTCAATTTAAAAAGCATGAATTTCATTATCCTTACAGTTTTCTAATTCTTTGTTAATTCCCTTTGTAGAAAATTTCTCCCTTTTCTCACAACAACTTCATAAAACAATTCCCAATACTTGTGGCTTTTTTTCCCATCTCCATCCCCACTGCATCTTCTCTAATATATCCAACACTGAAAACAATTTGAAGATTATTTCCTTTGATCAGCTGAGAAAGGGATTTGATTTTTAAGTATCCTTTTGTCTTTAGAATTGCTCAGAGTTGCATAATTTTTATCACCTCTCATTGAAGAAATTACAGTAATTGCAAATGCTTTTAAATTTTATTATGTGCATTGGAGCTAGCTAAACATAAATCCCATTTATTTCCTCAGACCCAGCTGGCACTTTGTCATTATGCTACTTCATACAGTGAAGAAAATTTCTCAGTGGCAAATGAGTTCCGACCTGAGCGCTGGCTGAGGAAAGGTAATTTGGACAGAGTAGACAACTTTGGCTCCATCCCCTTTGGTTATGGCATTCGAAGTTGTATAGGAAAAAGAATTGCAGAGCTGGAAATCCATCTTGCACTGATTCAGGTAAGAACTATTTGACAGCATTACAAGAAGAAAAGTGAATTAGTATTATTTTTTTTATGTATGCCCTTTCTAGGTATCCTACAGTGCTCTCAAAGCCTTTGTTTTGGTGTTGTCTAATGTACTCATCCTGCAAAGTCTTAAAAATTGAAAATTATCATTCTTGAAATGTAGCCTAGTACTTAAACTACATTGCAGATAGTGTAAAACTAAAGGTAAGTTTGTTGAGGAAATACATAGATTTGGTACAGAAGGCTTCTGTAAACAAATCAGAAGTCTTTGTTAATGTATATTAGAATGGGTGGCTACCTGCTCAGTTTCTGTGTTTTAGTTAGAAGAATTCAGAACTTACCAAGATGTAAAATCCTTGTACTGATCACAGTGTGATGACAAAGAGTAGGATTTTTCAATGTTCCAGGGTTTACACTCTCTTCTTGTTCTTTCATCTAACTCATTATCATTTTAGATATACATAATTTATGGTTATATAAATAGTACATATTGAGATATATTGTTTTTGATTGGTTCATCTCATAAAGAAAATGTTTCCAACAGCTGCTACATTTTTTGGCATTTACAAGACAGCCTATAGATCAAAAAATTAGTCCAGATTGTGTGATCAAATCCCAACGATTTGGTAACTATTTATAGTTACCTAACTATAAAAATATTTAGATCCATTTTATGTATTCAAAGCAAAGCTTGATTGAATTTGTCTTTGGATTTCCTTTAGTAGATTTTAGAGCAATCTCTGAACAATTAGCACCTTTCTTTTGGAACTGAGAATGAGAGAGCTCCCAGGGGGCTGGGTAAAACAAACATGCTTCCATCTCTTTGAGGAGGCTCAAAGAAGCAATGGAAAACCTGCTTTATTTTCTGGAGAGAAACTACAACAAAATAGCACACAACCTACTTACAAACATAGAGGTGATTTTTAAGTGATTTAAAATTAGAAACACATGGAGCTCATCAAAGAGAAATTGTTACAGATCAGTCTGATTTCTTTCTTTGACTTGATGCACTCTGACTTCAGGGAGTATTTTCACACGTCCTGTATGTTTTTCTCTCAATTAAATTAATAAAATTTGTTCCAGATGGAAGTGCCCATAAAATGCGTGTACAGCTGGTTGGAAAAAGGAAATAGCTGGAGGCAGTAGCTATCAAATATTTGCTGTTGAACTGGGAAAACATTTAATTAAAATTCTATAAAAGTCTTTCCTACATTTGATTTAGGCTGTTCTTTTCATTAACAGTGTAAATGATGGATTAGAGAACACTTTTACAGTTTGCATGGGATACCAAGCTGATGTGAAAATCAGGGGATGTGAATATAGGATTTTGAAAAAAAAAGGAGAAATTTTCCTGAAGCAACACAAAATTATTCACTAATGACAAGTTAATGCCCTCGAGAGGAAATAAATGCATAAATACAAATTTATGAACAACTGTCTGGGTAATATTAGTACCATAGGAACAGACTGGAGTGATTTAGTAAAACATCAGTCAATTCTGACAAGGCAATTCGGTTCTACATAATATCAGCAGCATTAGCAAGCATTTTGCATGTCAGAAAGAGGAGCTGAATTACCCAATCTTGCCAAACACTGATGAATCCTCACCAAGCAATGATAAACGGCCATCGCAATGCACTGCATTTTAACAACAAGATAGCCAAATTCAAGGAAATTTGGAAGACAAAGAGAATAACAAGAAGGATTTTAAAAAGAGAAAAATTAGACAAAAGTTTTGTCAAACATCTGACACTGAAAAAGGTAGTTATGTATAGGAAAATAATCCATTGGTCATCAGTCATACTAGGAGAAGGATAAGAGAGAATTACTTAATTTATAGGAAAAAGAGTTTGAGATTTATTATTAGGAAAAGTTAAGGATGTTGCAGTATTTCCCTCTTGAAAGAGCCAAATAAGGTAGCTAAGGTATTCTTCATTCAGAAAAATGTGTCTGATGGGGTTGGGATTCCTATAGCTTTCTTAATAATTTCATATATTCATTGATATTAAAGGAAGTGAAATCAAAAACACATAGAGAGGAGCCTCACAAAGTTTGAAAGAGACCTTAGTTTCTTTAATAGTTCAGACTGTTTAATCTGGTTGTGTGGAAGTTCTTCAGAAAGGACCATCAGAGGAGGAAGATTTTGATCTATAATCTTTACCTTGTAACACATTCCTTTTTTTTCCTGGATGGGAATCATAAAACTTAAACACTGCCAAACTAGCAACACAAATTTTGCTTGTGACAGTCTGTTACATTCTCTTTTTAAAAGGCAACTCTTCATTGGTAGTTTTGCAGTTTTTCTAATACTTCTTCTGCTTATGTTCACAGCTACTTCAGAATTTTGAAATCAAAATTTCTCCCAAGACTCAACCAGTTCATGCCAAAACTCATGGACTTTTGACTCCTGGAAACTCCATCAATGTGAGATTTTCTGACAGGAAGTGAAACTCAAATGTTTTGGAAGTACTTATGCAATTTTCATGGAAACAGGTTTGCATTTAGTGGAAATTTAATACACGCTTGTTTTCTGGTTTGCAGATATTTGACAATATCATGAAGTATTATGTTCTGCCTTATTTCTAGCAGTACATAAGAGCAATTACCTCTCCTGTAACAGTTAATTACACATATGAAAATATATTCCAGAAAAATTCCTTCTTGCACTGGGATTGTCCTTTTATCTGGGAGAATTCCTACTAATAACAACCCATGCATTGAAAAAAGCCAATCAGAAGTGAATTCAGACATGTCAATATAATTCAGTGGTTTTGTTACGCTGCTACTTAGAAAGTGTACTTGAGAGCAAGGGGATTACTATATATGTGAAAATCAGCTGCATGTATAAGTTTGTGTTTTCCTGTTTCATGTCCTCCAGTGTTTTTTAAAAGTTTCCGTGTAACAATGAAATTACGAGATTTTTTTTTATATGTAAAAACATTTACTCTGCATGTATTAAAAAACATCCAGTAATAAGAAAAGTAAGGGTAGAAAAAATACAACCTATGTCACGTTGTTTAGACTTGAAACACAGAACATATACAAATTTATCTAAATTTAGTCCCCATAAAATGTTTCTATAAAAATGAAAGTTTAAATGTCACATTGGAGAGTTTGAAGCCAGGCATTGTTCTCATCACCAAAGCACACGCCACTTTCACTGTTTTAGCTAATATGCCAAATCCAAATGTAAATATTAAAAGGAGGTAGTTGTTACATTTTTGTCATTTGATTAAAATACTACTTTTAATTTTATTCACAGTTCTTCAACTGTAAGAACCCATAGGCAAATACAGAATTCTGTAGGATAGAAATGTGACTACTGAAGTAATCAGAAAGATTTTTTTCCTATCTAGTGCCTAACAGAAAGAGTGCACACCTGGAAGTTTGGGGTTGATTTTTTGGGGGTTGTTTTGGTTGGTTGGTTGGTTGGGTTTATTACTTTTCCTAAGACAGGCAACAGAAAACTCTCTTTTGCAGGATACTTTGGATAACTTTAGTATCACTGCACTAATGTTACATTCTCATTTTTGAGAGAAACCTTGTACCATGTGTCCACATTATGCCTTGAATGGTGCTCAAACCTCCATGTGCTAATATGATACATATGTAATTATGTATAGTTAACTGTTTACATGTCAGGCTCTGACTGTTGTTTGGGAGGTAGTTTACATACTGACAATCATAAATATTTCAGATAAGTGGAAAGTTAGCAAAAGTTTTGCAACTTGGTTTTTAAAATGACAATTTTTTTTTTGCTTGTCTAGCCTTTGGAAGTCAAAGGTTAGAAATTAAATATCACACTGTAGTTTTAATGGTGTACATGAAATTTCACATAGCTAGCCACTAGTGTCGCATTGTTGTTGTATTTTTATTCCTTTTTGCGGTGCCTTTTCAAGGTTTAGACAGAAGAAAAAATCTCCTGTGTATGGATCTCATCTATAAAATAATAACACTAAACAGAATTGATCTGATCTGTGAGAGGATTAAATGCTTACATAAGGACTTAAAAACATTATTGTTGTACTGAGCATATATGTGTACTGTAAGAAAACCAGGCATTCTGTTGGCAGTGTTTTCCTTGAACAGGTTTGCCTTCTGATTTTTCCAGGGCTTCCAAATATTCCATCTTTCTTTTTTTTTTTTTTCCTTTCCCATTGTTATTTTCAGTTCTCTCCATCTTAAATCAAATGAAGAGATTTGTATTTACCAGAGCCAGCTGACATCCCAAAGGAGATGTTTTGCAAACGTCTGATTAAAAGTCTGTGGACTGAGTATTTGACTCCACAACTCTGCTTGGTTTTGTTGATTTGGAAACAAAGAGCCCCTGCCTTGAATCCAAATTTGGATGCCATATGGTGCCTTCCTTTTGCTTTGTCATAGCATCATTAGAAACACCAGCCTCTGCTACGTTGCAGTACATTTGCTACTTGGTATCAGTCCCTAAGTAATACAGCATTGTAGAAGATGGAAGAGACATTCTAAAATGCTTTTTATAGCATTTGAATATTTTCTTGAAAACAGCAAGTGTTTTGTTCTAACAGAGCATCTATCCATGTAAGTTGTCTTTTATACATAATAAAATATTTATACAGAATTTACAAGTCTTGGTTCTTATTTTAATTTCTATTTATAATTGCATTTTTCTTTACCAGCTTAAACTCTTCAAGTTTTTGTACAGAATGCAAATATTCGCTGTTTCACAGGAAATTAATAGTTCAGGTAGAAAAGATGGGGATTTTTACAAGAATTTAAAGTGTGTAATGACCTGGCAGAAGGAAAGATAACATTAAATTAAAAGTACTATCATTGTGGAGGAAAACTACTGGCAAAGTTATCTAAGAAATACCCTAGGACTGACTCTAATGGAAATGTTTTGATTAATTGCTTAATATATAGAAGAGTATTAATGATATAAAGAAAAAAAGGCATAAAGTGTAAAAAATCAAACCAAAACAACAACAAAAACAGAACCCAGAATGTAATAGGAATGGGCTGGAATTTAATAGAAATATATCTATGTAGGAAATAGAATTAATTTATTTGAGGAGCTCACCACTTGAAAATGAAGTATATAGAGGAAGGCCTACATAATCTGGTGACTAGAAAGTGCAAGTATGTAGGAATAATGAGAAATACAGTCAAAAACGTATGAGACGCAATCTGACCTATTTTTCCTCAATTTCTATTAGAGATACTTCTACTTAAGTGCTATGTACAGTGGGCTTAAGTGTTCAAGAAAGGTGGAGTTTGATTTGGACAGGTAAGCAAACACTAAGATTATCAGGTTAATAGTTTCTGTGAGTGGAGAAAGGGTTATACTAAAATGGTTTTTGCTCTGCCTCCCTATGGTTTGCTGGCAGATGAAGCCCTGGCACATCTGGAAGCGGTGTAACCACGGGTTTAGGAGAACTTGGTTTGTTGGACACAAAACTGCTGAGTCAATTTTGCTTCTTCCAGTTGGATTAGATTACAGGTATTGGAAGCATAGATGACTGCAAGAGACTAAATTTGTCCTTAAAAAGTTCATGCAATTAGTCTAGAAAAGTGAATATTGTAAGAGGATATAAATCTTCTTTCAAATACTCTCAGGTTAAGCTCTTTATTCCTTAAGGTAAAGGACAATATCTGTTAAAAACAAATATCACCAGTAACAATGAACAAATAAACTGGTGAGGAAAGTTCCAAACTATCAGGAGAATTAGAGTTTAGAATAAAGTCAATGTGAGACATGGGGAAGACTGAAAAAAAAAAAAAAAATCCCCAACCATGAAATGATAAAGCATGGTAAAAAGAACTCCATAAAATGTTTAACTAGAATTACTGTATTCAGTTAGTTTGTTCTCTGTTTTCCATATTCTCTTGTAGGCAAGGAAGGAATCTATGAGGTCAGTGGTGAGACAGTCACAACTCCAGCAACACTGTGTGCCAGTGGTGAATGAAACTGTGGAGTGACGTGGCTGAGAAGATGGAGAATAGGATGCCTGGCAGCTGTGAACATGAGAGAAGTAGGCACTGGGGGTGTGTTTGGAGCTGGGAACAGAAAAGCTGTGCTGGGAGTGGGAAAGCCACACAGAGCAGAGGCTTTGTGGCTGTATCAAATATCCCACGGGGTGCAAGTTCAGGAATTGGAGAGGTGAGCTGCAGACTGCTCGTAGGATGGGGCAGGCTGAGAGAAAAGGGATGAGGCAGGAGTAGTTTGGGTGCCTAATGTGTACTACTTACACTGTATGAAAAAAAAGGCCACTACTGGTTTTGATCACTGATGTTTTTCTTTCCTGTCACATAATGTTTATAACTTTAAAACATGCTCTCATATAATTTCATATAATTACTAGAGATTTACATCTTTGGCAATGCCAAACTTCCCCCTGCGTGCCTAGAGAAGGACTCGGAAGGGCTGTAACAAATCACTGATTCTCGGTGTTCAGAACACTGTTGGTTTGCACTGGCAGGCTCCCATGGTGGCAGATGCATCAGAGGGTTTTTCACCTCCTGAAGTGTCACGGGAGTGCCAATAGAGGATTTGCAGGGGCAAGTGAAAAGCAGATGGTAGAGTGATTTAAAATGCTACCAAGTGATAGTCCCAGTGCTGCACAGCTACTGAGCACAGATGTAAATACATATGCCAATATAATCACTGGGGAGGACAACTGGTTTTACACATTGGACCCTTCTGATTTTTGCAAAATTATCACCTCTGTCATGGACTATATTTATTGAAGCAAGATAAACTACAGTTTCCTGGAATGTACGTTGGAAAGTGTTTGGGAAGCGGTCCAAAGTTCCTAGGTATTTCTTATTCCTGCATAGGTTTTCATCTAAACCTTACACATGCAGCAGTAAATAATAAAGTCGGATGGGAAGGTGTGAGTAGTAATTATTTTGGTACCTGATAATTTAAAACTATTTTTATATTTATATATATACAGTAAAAAGAAAAATATTTTTCCCCTCTGATTAATGCACACTAATTCACTTCCCTTTTTTCCTTTCAAAGGGTACTTGAAAAAGAAAATAAGTATACACATATATCCATTAAGAGCTTGTAAGTTTTTATTCATGTTCTTGCTGAGAAAAAAAAAAAGGATCCAAATATGTAGACATCATGTGGGTAATTCAAAAATCATTTCAGCTGAATTTCCCCTATGTTTCCAATCGGATTTTGCTTCAGGAAACCACTGAGAATACTACACTGCGGTTTTGGTACCACTAGGTGGTGCTGCCTTTATAGTATTCCTTAGTGAAAGTCTGTGATTATGTATCTATGGAGAAAAAATTAATATATAGCTAAGAACAGTGTACTCTAGTATGGCTTCTTAAAGATAGAGGAGTTTGGTTAGAATTTTTTGACAAGGACTCTTAGCCCGTGTACATATAGACATTCTCATTTTCTGTTCATCTTTTGCATATCCTCACTCAAAATGGCAATTTGCATGTGTAAAAAAGTACAGTATGTCCAAAGTTTCACATGGGAAAAGTTTTGTCAGAGAAAATCCAGCCTTTGCAGTCCTGTATGGTTCCTGCTGAGATTTGTCTTTAACAGTTTGTTAATCACTGAGCTTTGACACTCACTCTACCTGTTATCATGCAAAATTCAAAATAAAGCCAGTTCTTACGCTGAAGAGATCACAGTCTGTGTGAGATAAGAGTAAAGGAGACAGGAAATAATTGAGGGGGATATTTGTGTGTTTCAGACACTATTGCAGTAAACATTGCAGTAAACAGGAGATCATCTGACACCACTTAAAGGGCATTGTACCAATCTTGGCAATGTTTGAAACGCAGTCTTTGCTGTCAAATATTTATCTAGTTGGGAAACAATTACACTGAAGTGTAAACTCACTGAAGCAGCCCACTTTCCTCAGACAAAAGGAAGACTGGAGTCAGGGATTTTGGAAAGAAGTGTCTAAGGGATAAATGACTGCCATACCACAATTAAGAATGGGATAAGAAACATTTAGACAAGTCTTTCTTTCTTTCACCTTGTGAAACTCTTTGTCTCCTTTATGCAGATTTTCCTGAAGATTCCCAAGTAATGCTGAGACAGTCTCATCCCAGATGTAAAAAAGAAGCATTAAGCCTAGTTGATTAGAGAATCAGAAAGGTATGCAGGGCATCCGTTACACATATCTGGAAGGACTTGGCTAAAAATCTTCATCTAAGAAGATACCACTGAAAAGGCAATCAGTATTTCATGATCACATTTACAGATGCTTCTTTTATGGTCACAAATTCATAAATAGCAAATGTATAGTAATCATGATAACTCTATCAAACACCAGTTATTTTCAGATGAAGTTGTATGAAGAAACATGCATTTCTTTTCACAAAGAATGAAGGCACCAAATTCATCCAAGAAATAATCATTCACTGGTTGCTAGTCAGCTTAGTTTTGCAATATAAATAGGTATCAGCTCCAGAAAGTGTGGGCAGCCATTTGTCTCATCTCTATCTGACATTGTATTTTAAAAATGGTTGCAAAACATCCCAACTTTGCAGATTTCTGAGACATAAATCTCAGCTGGCAAAGCTTTCTAACTCATCCTGTGATGCAGAGATCAATCATCACCTCTGCAGGGAAGTTCACTTATCCATCCACTGGCTCTGTCAGATTAAATTCAGGCAGGAAGGATCTAATACAGCCATGCTGCTCTATCAAACCAGATGTCTCTAATGTTTGCATGTTTTCAAGGCTGTAAATTTTAGGCCCAAACTAAAACAGTTTCATTGTGTTGAATTCCTCTTTCTGCATCTTCTGGGACTGGGTCATCTTGATTTACAAAGCTTCATTGGCAAATGCATAGTAGAGATTAATGGTTTAATCTGTCACGATTCTGGGTCACATTGGAATGCAAGAGTGCTACTTGTAATTACTGCAATTGTGTTGATGTATAATCTGGCGTTAAGTACTTTCATTATTATTTCTGATGTTGGCATTTCACCACACAATACTATAGGCAAGACCAAATGAAATTTATGCTATTATTTGGCTAGAAAATAATTACAAATAGCCCATTGTCCTCTTTCTACTGGCACAGAAAATAGTGGGCTACTAATGGGTTTCTGCTATGAGAACTGATGAAATATCAATAGTGCAATTAGTGTGAAATAAAAATAAATTAAATTACAGAAGAACACAGATTGGATGGGGAATAACCTTACATTTCCCAGATGCTGGGTTAGGTCAGAGTCCTCAGGCTTTTCCACTGAATTGGCTACTTCTCAGAGGAGAAAATCTTCCTAGGCCTCTGCTTCACTTCTATGACTATTATTTTAACTGCAAGAAAAAAAGAGGAGAGAAGAATTCATTTAGATATCCTTAGGCAACAAATGGAAGCATTCTCTTTATTGGTTATCATAATGTACTTGACATCTAAAGTTTGGCAGTTTAATGTTGAACAATTTGACTGGAAAGAGGGATGTTTGGCATCAGCACCAGGGAGCAATGAGAGTCTATTCTTTATTTTTCCAGTATCTGTAAAGAAGGAGGCCTTGCAGGCTTTAATGTTTTTTGAAGTATTTTTTAAGGGGGTGGCAACTTATAAACAGTTAAGAACTGCTAGATAGAAAATACTTCCTTTGGTTGTTTTTTGTAATTGTGATTGGTGTTTTTAGTGACTACTGGTTGTACCCAATGGGCCAAGAGAAATACATCAAAGACAGCAGTGAGTCAATAAAGTCTTTGAGATCAGCTGGACATTCCTGTGGGATGAACAGCAACCTTTAATTGCAAGATAATGTGGGACTAGTGTCTAAATTTGCACATAAACAAACAGGAACCTGTAAAATATTTTTTATAAAAAGAGCATAATCTGATTAGCTTTATTAAAACATGTCTTGGGCACTGTTCCATCCTATAAGGTATAAAGCACAAATTGTGTGTATTTCCATATATATATAAATATTCTGATATTTATATAAAAAGATGAAGACCTGTTTGCTGTGATATAGGATAGGACAGGACAGGACAGGGCAGGATAGGATAGGATAGGATAGGATAGGATAGGATAGGATAATTAATTAAATATCTTCAGGAAACGTTTCATTAATGGCAAGTTCAAACCTTCTTGTTTTCCCCATAAGGAAAGGCTTCCTAAATAGAATGGAAATGTGTAATTTCAGCAGGAAAGAACTGTGTGGTTTCCAGGATTACCACACCCTTATGAGGCTATGACTAGGTGTAGTGTTGGTAGGATGTGCAAGTGGCTGGTACCTATTTGTTGCTCTATTTATGCAATGCAGGGTTGCTTGGCTTTCTAAATGCTTACTATGTAGGTCTTGGTAAACCTGAATCATGTTGGCGTGCTAGGAAGGGGTATTTTTACTTGTTTGTTTGGTTGTTTTGAATCTAGGATCTCAGAAGATCTGACAGCACACATATAGCTAGATGATAACACTGTGCAAGATTATTCTTATCCAGGCAGTTTGCTTTATCTTGCTGTGATGCAGCTCATCAGTGTTATGTAGACCAAAACCACTGTCCTCTTATAATAGGTCCCTTTTGGGTTTCTATTTGCTATTAGTTTCTGGAAGCTTGTTTTACAAGCAGCACATTTCTGCAAGATATATAATAAATTTATCTTTACCTCCATGTCCAAGACAGAAGTATCACGTTTTGCCTTTCCTTAGCTTGTAACTCAAGGCTGTGAATTCCTTAAAATAAATGATAATGTTGAAGTAATGGCTTAATTCCCTCTGCCCTTTTTTAATTTTCAGTTTTTGTGATTCAGATTTTGACTTTTTTTTTCCTGTCAGGACACCTATTAATGTGATTCCAAAAGGTGGGGTTTTGACGGAACATCCTGTATTGAAAAATTCCTAGTAAAAATGCTCAGATGCTGTAACATTTCCAGACTTGTACCTTGGCTTTCAGAGAATAGCTGTAGAAAGACATGTATTTCCAACACTTGTGCACTGACATATTAAGAAAAATGCTCACAATTTACTACATTTGGTTCATTTATTTGGTAGTGTTGCCTTGTTTCAAAATACAGTTTAGAAACAAAGCAGAAATTTAGCTTGAAATATATGTTTATTCTTCTACCATGCTGATGACCCTGATATCTGTATACACAAGGCTGTGACTCATTATACTGTAGAGGATGCTTGCTTTAGGACTGTGAATGTTTTCTGCTAAATTTGACTTGAAGATGTCAGAGCATTGAATGATACATTAAAACACCACATAATTTGTGAAAAGAAATATATAAATTCTAACTAGTTCTGACTATTTTATGCCTTCACTGTTTTTTGCTGAATCTTTATGAAAGCCTTTTTACAGAGTTGATAGAACTCTGGAAATGGCTGAATTGTTACAGGTACGAATAATTTTTTTTTTTTTTGCATTTTTCTGTGTCGTATTTTCTTCAGTTCAGTCCTGATCCAGGTCTAGGAAAACATTATTATAAATGTCAGTAATTATTAAATAGAGTAAGTTGTATTAATAAATTGTATCCAATGTTGTATTAGATATGTGCAGAAAAGAGGATTTGCCCAGACTGAAAAGTTACCATCCTTATTTTCTGAAAAATCAAATTCCAAACCTGAAAAGTAATGAGCTGGATAATTTTGAAAACTGAAAAGTTCTGAATTGATAGTAAGCTTGCAGTAATTGAAGGAGAGATGGCTCTTGTAAGTAATGTGCAGTGAATAAGTCACTCTATTTCGTTGCCAAGGATATAAAATGAGGTAAAGTGATGCAAGGAGGAAGACATTGCAACTGGGACAACTGTTACCATTACATAATCCACCTGGCATGGTTATCTCAAGTGTGGAACCTTGTGGACATATGTTTGACAGAAAATATCAGACACCTCCTGCATTTCAGTGACAGTTTGTGCTGTTGATATGGTGTCTGGTGATATGATATCCTTGTGTGATTCCACCAGTTGAGCCATGTGTTCTACCCTAGCTATAGATGGGGATAAACTGGCCCATCCATCTAAGTATATCCTTATTTCTGATTTTTTTAGGTATTTTAATAAATAGGTGAAGGCTTCCAGAATTCTCAGAATATTTTCCAAAGGAAGCACATGATTCACTTGCCTGTTTCTTGCTGATTGATGAAAATGAAAAAGTAAAACCAAAATTATTTCATATTTGCCAAATCCCTTCTTTTCCTGCACAATAGACATTTTGATAAGCTTCTTGGAAATATATTTATGCAAAGCTTACAGACCATCTCCATTCTTTACTCACTTCATTTAATAGTGAAGAGTAGCTAATCTGTCACAAATTCAGAGCCAAAGATCACTTTGTGATGGCTAAATCCACACAGGCAGAGAAAAAATTAGTTACATTCAAATGTATGAAGCACCCAAACAGGTATGTGGATGGAAAAGAAATATGATCTGAATTTTGAAGTTGTGAAAAATCTGCCAAAGTTTGGAGGTCACAGTAAGACACATGAACATACCAAATAATTCCCTAGAATTCAAGCAAGCTTGCAATCAAGGGAGAGTCTTCAGTGAGACATGAGGCAAAGTTTTAATGTCATTTCCTTCCCCTCCATATTTCCTTCCCCTCCATATTTCTGAGCAGGTGATGGACTAGACAGGCAAAGCTCTCAGCTTTGGAGCCTTCCCAATGGATAGTATTAAGTTTTTTTGGTGGTTTTTTTGAGTGTTTAGAGAATGAGAAGAGTAATCTTGGTATCATCTTCTGTTTCTCATTAAAGATGATAGAGAAATGCAACAAGAATTGAGTGTTTGAGAGATGTGGGAGAGAACACCTTCAGGATACTATTTTAAAATCAAAGTTCTTTCAGGTTGCTCTTATTTAAAAGGACAGAACACATAATCAGCAAGTTCTCATCTATTATCTTTATGTCAAAAACTTCCTAATTCTTCCCTGCACCTTTCTGTGGGTGGACAAAGGGAGAGTTTGCAAGAGAATATAGTCAGTCAGAAAGGAATTCTAAGGCAAACTAGATAACGGTGAAATTGGTAATCAAACATCCCTGACAATGTTATCAGGTTAAAAGAAACGACAGAAGTCACCTTTGCAAGCTCCTCTGGAATGCTGTCCCAGAAGAATACATGATCTGCAATGGAAAGAAAATGGAGGGCAAGGTTGGAGTTAGGACTTTATTATATTTTGCTACATAGTATATTTAGTGCAATTTGTTGCTTTCAAGATGTTGGATTTACTGTCTTAAATTAGTCCTTCAACTGACATCAGTAAAGCAAGAGAGTGGTGCTGGCAGGGAGTGAGGCCAACTCACCTGTAGTGTTACAGCCAGATTTATCAGAACAAAACTACAGATCCAAACGACCAGGCTGTTTAATACCTGAACTTCAGCTTTCAATACTACGAAAACTTATGACTGAAATAGACCCATCTTGCATTGCATGAGTATTTGGGGTGAAGGGCTTTAGAGTTCTTAAAATAGCTTACTGCAAATATTATTTAGTATAAATATAAGCATTTAAAGATTTACTAAATATTTTCTAAAAACTGTAATTATACATTTAAAATCAGAACTCCTTGCTGAAAAGAAACAAAAATCCATTTAACTGGGTTTTAATCTTCTTTGCAACTGGAACAGAGAATATATACTTCTAGTTCCATGAATGGTAAAAACCACTACTATTGAAATTTTAGAATTTTTTTCTTTAAATGAATTGGATTATACATGAAAGATTTTGTCATCAGTAGCAGGGAAGATTTTAATTATCATAGCTTGTAGTTCAAAACACAAACTACAATTAAAAGGTTCAAGTCAGAAAAAATAAAAACTAAGTTAATGGATAATTGCTGAAATTATTCTTTGAAAAGTGAATTTTATACCAATTTAAATTAAGAATCATGAAGAAAATATCCTGCTCCCAGATGGACAAAACTGGCAAAACAGGAATAATAATAATGAAAAAAAGAGCTGGAACCACAATGTGTGCAATGAAGGGAATAAATTGTACCTAAGCTACAAAATAATAGACTCCAAGCCAGTGAGCATTTAAGCATATGTTTAATTGTAAACAGATGAACAGTTCATCTCCATTTAATGAGACAACTGAAAAGTGAAATGCACTTATGGGGCTGAGGCCTAACATAGTCATTATTGACTGGAGTATTAATCAATTAATAAAGCCATAAAAAAGCAGTGGTGGGTATGTGCAAGTTAAATATGCCTGTTTGTGCTAGAGTGTTTGACAGATTTGTTTCTTCCCTCTGAACTGTGGGAATGAGTCATCCTGTCACCAGGGAGATGGACTACAGGTGGGTTTCATAACCCATCTGGCTTTCTTAACTTCAGCTATTTAAGCCATTCAGCTAATCTCCCTTTGGAGATAGGGGGCAGGGAAAGGGAGGTGGTTCTTGTTTATCTTCTCTCAGCTTTCAAGGTATGGATTTCTCTCTTTTGACTATAAAAGGAGCCAAGGTGACTCAGCTTAAATTAAATATGTTTAGCTGGTTGCAGCTGGGTGAAATTAACTGTCCTGGGGTCTAGTGTTAGAATAGATTAGATAACTATGCACATTTTGAACTTCATGAGCCTCATTGCAGAAGATACTCATAAGGATTAAGTTAGATTTCTTTTAACTCAAATTGTGCAGAATCTGTCACTAATGGCTTCCAAAGGGTTTGGCATCTCTGTCTCATGATACCACAAAGCACAAACAAATATAAAAGCATTAAGTTGCTAGCCTGTATGTTTATTACTACATAATTGCATTGCAGTCCAATTGAAGTTATTTACATTTATAGCTTGTAAAACACAGTAAGCTTGAAGTGGTGGATAGATATGAGACTGAAGCCTCTCTTGTTCACAAAGCAACAACCTCCTGCATATATTACCTGGCTGAAATGGCTTTTATGGCCATTCAGTTGCATGGCCACTCAAAATACGTGGGTCTTGTCAGGGGAGTAACTTTTGCAACTCACCTGCAGCCCAGTGAGTGCTTTGCAGCCTTGGTGCTGATCCAATCAAGCACAGATATAACTGGGAAGTGACTCATGCTGAGAGGTGGATACTTGCTGTTAATCCCAGCTTTTAACGTGTACACAGTTTGTCATCATTTTTCATTGTGGTGAACATGTGTGTCTGGCTGCTTTTGTTTCACAATTGTCTGATGTTTGCTGTGGGCTCTTTTCAGCTCCTGTGCTGCAATCATTTACTTTTTACTTGAAAGGACATAGTCAGACAAAAATCCCTTCAAAACCAGTTCTACTGAAGACCTAAGCAGGAGAAGTAAATATATGAGGTACGGTGGAGAGGAATGTGTTCTGACCCTGAAACATTTGCTCTTTTAAATGTGATGTTACAAATGTTTAACCACATGTGCATCTTTCAACCTTTAAAACTCAGCTAAGGCAGGGGAGATGGGGTGAGAGAAAAATTATAGATGATACCCAAGAAGAAAGGTAATATGAAAATAACTAGTAAGGCTGAAATTATGGAAAAAAATCAGATGCATTTGGGACAGAATGCTACAGAAAATGAATACTAAATTAATACTAAATACTAATCATACAGATAGATGAATACTAAATGTAAAGCCAGGAAAGACTTGAATAAATTTGCAGTTTGCAATACAGATTGGCATCATGGATGCTCACAAACTTGAGTCTGAGCATGTCTTGTATCACTGCACTTTCCTCATACACAACTGAAACACATGCCCTAGTATTATATTAAATGGGAATAGTATGTCTACTAATATAATTGAAATATACCATGGATTTAAAGTGGATTCTGAATGAAGGTTTTGTCATTAAAAAAAAAAGCCATTGTCAAAACAGGCAAGAAATGCAGAGGCACTGCCTCATGAAGCCTTACAAAGAGGAGTTGACAGGTTCTCTGCCCACAGTTTCTAAGGGCTCTGGCAAGACAATTGCTTTTATTTTAAGCTCTGAACTAACAGAATAGTACTGAAGCAGAAACGGGAAACAATAAATTACATATAAGTTGAAAGACCTGGCCTAGCACTCTTAAGTTGTCACCTTCAACATTTTTTCTGTTGTTTTACATGGCAGTAGTGCATGCTACACTATTCCCTGTGTGCATGAAACTGGAGATAACAGTTCATCTGGAAAAGTAATGGCTCTGTGAAATGGTCTGGGAACACAGGGAGGTTTTGGTACCATCGTTTAATTAAAATAGTTGTTTCCATCTTAAACAAAGGTAAATGCAAGTTTGATACATATTTTCATTTTCTGCAGAGCACTGGACTGGTTGGTACTGTACTGGGTACTGAGTGCTCATAGTCCCAAGCTCCCAGAAAGACCTGGGTGAGTGTGCAGAGCAGGATAGGAAGGAAGGAAGCTTCCCCACTGCTGGCCAAGGCCCACTGTGTGGTACTGACGGAAGCTCAGGGGCCAAGAATTGGGATATGAATAACAGTGCTGAGGTGGCTTCCTGTCCTCCAGTAAGCAGAACTCTGTCCTAACATGTAAAGAAATAAAGTTCAACAAAAGTATTTGCCCAGTAGATCTAGCAAAGCAAAACCAAAGCTGGGTGGCCAAGAAGGCCAATGGCATCAGAAGTGGGCAGAAATCAGTGTGGCCAGCAGGACCAGGGCAATGATTATCTCCCTGTACCTGGCACTGGTGAGGCCACACCCCAAATCCGGGGTTTAATTTCATGGCTATTCCATTCAGGAAGGACACTGAGGTGCTGGAGTGTGCCCAGGGAAGGATAACAAGGCTGGTGAAAGGTCTGGAGCACAAGTCCCATGAGGAACAGCTGAGGGAGCTGGGAGGATTCAGCCTGGAGAAAAGAAATCCCAGGGGAGACCTCATCACTCTCAGTATTTACTTGAAAGGAGGTTGTAGCAAGGTGTGGGTCTTTCTTTTCCCACGTCACAAGTGACAGAACTAGAAGAAATGGGTTCAGGATGTGCTGTAGGAGGTTTAGATAAGATATTCGGAAAAAATTCTTCACTGGCATTGGAATATTCTGCTCAGGAAATGGTGACATCACCATCCATGGAAGTGTTCAAAAGGTATGGGGAATGTGGCACTTGGGGGATCGATTGGACTGAATTTTCTGAGAGACCTTTTCCAATCTTAATAATTCTATGACTAAAGGATGGAATCTTCGGAAATTTTATCTCACCTTTTAAAATCAGGGCTTTGATTGACTTCCAGGTACCCTTCCTTAAGGAACTAAATTTCCCTCCGTGTGCTTATGAAGCTCCACGAGCAATTTCAGAAATACCTACATCCTATGAATTCGGACAATCCGAGACAACAATTAGCAGAACAGATTCCTTAAAACAAGACTGTCGTTTCGCTGCGGGATGAAGGACGACAGCAAATTCATTCCATCACCCACGATTAATTCCTTGCCATGCTTCCCAGACGCTCCCACCCCGCTGGCTCCCCCTGGGCCGGGCGGCGGCGGGGACCGGCGGAGGCCGGCGGGCA